>JASDQU011101645.1:40370-52497 GCA_032191745.1 Picea mariana
TCATGCTTAAAGAAGGTTATAGGTGACAAGATCCCAGTTCAAACTATATTGCCAGAACTTGACGAGGAAGGAAATATCATATTGGAGCCTGAAGCCATCACTGACACAAGAATCCTCCAGCTGAGGAATAGATCCATTTAAGAGTATCTCATTAAATGGAGGAAACTACGGGCTGAAGATTCCACTTGGGAAGATGAGTCTTTTATACATAAGCATCCATAGTTACTCAAGCATTGCAAACAACACTTGTCTCAAGGGGATGGGCATATTAGTCCCTAATATTGGCTCATTAACCCATAATTGGGGCATATTATATTAGTATTGTTATTTTATTTATGTCAGCTTTAGGCCATTAGTTGTAATTATACCTCCTAGTCTCCTATATATACCAAGGAGACATTTTCATTTTGAATCATCTTTTACTTGAACAATTAAGTGGGGTAAAAGGAGGTTGCTCCCTCAAAGAGGCTTATTATCTGAAATTATCTCTTTTTCAAGGCGTTGAGTACTTTTTTTGAGGTTTTTCTATGCTATATTGATATTTGGTTCTTAAAAAAAAATGGCATACACAGTTTGCAGAGAAAATATGAGAAAAGAGAAACAAGAGAGAAAGAATGGAAGAATCCTCATCAACCGAATGAATGAATGATAATTTACAAATGATATACTCTGTATAACTCAACTAATGAACATTGGAGGAGAATCCAATGCACCATAGTGGTGTTATAGAGTGATTTGGACACACACCAGTAGTTACGGGAGTAAACTGCCATCTAGTCTAGTCTCTTAGGAAGTTATGGATGTGGACTGCCACCTAGTTAGAGTTAACTAGTATCTCATTATTCAGTTAACTGACTGAAACAGAGTGAAGTGAGGAGGAGATAATAAAATCATGAGTAATGTACTAGTGTAGTGATAATCCCAAGAACAATGCACATTAGTTGGTGATGATCCCAATGTTGCATGGTGATGATCCCAATTTTGCATCTAGACTCCACTCAACTTATCAAACTGAAGTGTGAACTGAAGAGAATATTCTCTAGAGGAATATTCTCCCTAAACTATACGAGACTAAATAATGAATTATAAACATAGGTAAAACCTTATGAAAAATAAATCCTAGATTTGTGTGAAGTATCTCCAACACTATGTTTGTCCATCGGTTTGTGGGTGGAAGGAAGTCGATTTGGTTAGCTTGGTGTCCATCATTGACCATAGACTGGACCAAAAAGTTCTGAGGAAGCTACTGTATTGATCTGAAATAATGGTCCATGACAGCCAAAAAAGTACCCAAATGCATTCAAAGAATATCTTAGTGGTGGTCTCGGTTGTGATGCTCTTCTTCTAGGGTTCCAAAACTTCCATCTTAGAGAATCAATCAACGACCGCGAAGACACAGTCATTCCCATGATTGGTTAAAGGAATAATGGACATGTAATTCATGGAGATGAACTCCCAAGGACTATTTAAAGTATGAAGAGGGGTGTATAGTTGATCCGGATTATTTTTAGAACAAAATGAAATAAGAGAAATTACAATAAAATACACACAAATATTTCCAAAAATAGAGAAATACAACAATACATGATTTCTATTAATGAAATAAATGTACAGAGACTGTAAAAATACAGAGTGAATGAACTCGATATAATGGTGGAATCTTATCTATGAGAATAGATGTGACAACTACACTCATTCACAAGAAGATGAGTACAATGAGGCTCTGAAGTCTTTTTTACAATAAACATGAATTCCAAAACCCTAGAAATCCAAAAACCTAACCCTAGGATATGAAGCACCAAAATTCATGTGGTCCCCATTGGGGTAAGTTAGTAAATCAACTTAAATGGGTCATAAATTTTGCATATGATCTCTATTTTAGGCGTATGATATCCTATTTGAAAGGTCATTTCAAGAACTACACATTATGTCGTAAAAATATGAATTAGTCAATGGTTTGACTGTGGAAAGTCCAAAAAATGGTTTTTAGGGCCTCAAAATGGCCCCATAAGTATAGAAAGATGTATTGACATGAAAACTGCCAAAATAAGCCAATTGGAATATGTGGGGAGCCACCAATATCCACCTGGATGCTATGTAGAGCTTAAAGATAGCCCTGGAAGTGTATAACCCACAATTACAAAGAGATATCACCATTACACAGAAACGTGCTAAACTGAAAATTGTCAAGATAAGTCAAGTGGAATTTGGAACATGTGGGTGGACACCAATATCCACATAGATCAGTCCTCCCCCCTTAGGAATAAATGGTCTCCATTGTGTTGAGTTCCCAGGGAAGAGGGGAAAGCAGTTGCTGAATATGAATCTTAGTGAGTTGCTTGCCTTGCTGGAGAAGTTGTGATGCTTGGTATGTGGAAGGTTGTCACAAACATGTTGTTGGCAGAGTTGAATCTGTTCCACCAACCTGTTGTATCTTGGCTTGATAGGGAATTGTGTAGGCACCATCATATATGAAGAAGCAATATCTTCTTTCCCTTCTGCAATCTGCTTCTGTTGGATAGAAGGTTTTGAGGCTGTAGTGGTTGCAGTAGCCTTATGTTCATCCTTTGAATAGATTGTGAAAAGGAAGAATTTCACTGCATGAGAGATTAACTTGCGGCATTGTTTTGGTGGAATAGTAGTTAGAACTACCTATGGTATCCTGTAGAAATTACCCCCCATAGTAATAATGATACTATGGGGTCGAGACTCATAAACAACATGACATTTCCACATATATGGTTGGATCAAACCAACATCACAGACATCAAGAGGGGTAAAATCACACACTACCTCGTCCTTGAAGGGTTGGATGCCATAGAAAATGTGATTGGATGCCATAGAAAATGTGACACTACTCGATGACATGAAGATATCATCCCTGGCGAAGCCGACCAATGTTGTAGGGTTGCAAGTGTGGTA
This sequence comes from Picea mariana, assembly GCA_032191745.1. NCBI lineage: Eukaryota > Viridiplantae > Streptophyta > Pinopsida > Pinales > Pinaceae > Picea > Picea mariana. The sequence goes on from JASDQU011101645.1 coordinate 43,293, forward strand.
TTTTCAAAAACCCCAACTATTTGAAAACCTTAGACGATATGGGGTTCTTCTGGCTTCCACTATCAACAATCAAATGCAACAAGGTCCCTTTCACCCACATTTGTGAATGGAAGAGGTGATCCCCCTCTTCAGAATATGATGGTTCTTCTGGTTGAATTGTTGCATTCGTCATGATAGCAGTGGTGTCTACATCGATGATCTACCTTTTTTCATTATTTTCTAGATCAGATTCTAAATCACGGTTCATCTCCTTGTCGTTGATCTTAGCCACCAATGATGTTTTTGAGGGACATTCATCAGTGTTGTGCTGGGGGATTTTGTAGAATTCGCACCACTTCCCAGTGTCATTCTTCATTTTTCCCTTACCCTTATTTTCATGTGTCTTGGACTAGTTTTTAGGAGGTTGTTGGTTAGGGTCATATTTATTATTCTTTGGTTGTTGTGGATTTGCAGACCCGAACTCCCATTTTCTATTGTGCCTAAATTTATGCTCGATTTTGACATCATATCGATAGGAAACTCCTAGTGATGAGATGTTTAGGAAATCCATTTCGGTTTGGATGTACCTATGCAGAGCCCCACAGTATTTCAAAACCATATTACACTCGAAGTATTTGATACCCATCTTGGTGTGCAAGGTATGGAAATTATTTGTGAACTTTGTCACCATTTCTCCCCTCTCTTACTGCAGTGTTGTCCATCTCATGTACTGGTCTTCATAGTTATGAATAGGGTAATATTGTTCCTTGACCGCATCCACAAAAAAATCCCAGGTGGGCTCGACCCCATATATTCCATATTTCTCTATGGAAATTTTATCCTAGTAAGATTCCCACCAATGTTATATATGGGGGAGATCCTTGAGGAGTGTGAAGGTGATATTTTCCCTGTCGAAAACATTCTGAATAGAGAAATAACCTTCTAGCATATTTAACCATTTTTCTAGGGCATCTGCATCTATCTAACCTTCAAATATTGGAATATCAAAATTAACTTGTACCTTGAAGGGAGAAGTTCCTCCAAAGTGGACTCTTGATGAAGATCTGTCTGTTTCTATCGGCAAGTGTTCAAGGATGTGGGAAAAATTCTCCATCATTTCGTTCCACTGTCACTCAAGATATTTCTCAAGAAATAGGTTAATATAATATTCTACTCCATAGTTTTTCTTTTCTTCTTCCATGGAGGGACTCTTGGTTGTGTGAGAGTGATTCTCCTCAAGAGAGACAAGCTCAACACCCAACTTTCTATACTGAGACCTCGTTGGGGACATGCACTGAAAAAATGAGCAAGAGAAGCCTGCTCTTATACCACTAATCTGTATTATTTTCGAAAAAAAATGAAAGAATAGATATTACAATGAAATAAACACAAATATTTACAGAAACAGACAAATACAACAATACATTATTTCTATTAAAGAAAGAAATGTACAGAGACTGTAAAAATATAGAGTGAATGAACTCTCTAGAATGGTAGCAACTTATCTCTGAGAAGAGATGTGACAACTATGCTTATTCACAAGAAGATGAGAACAATGAGGCTCAGAAGGAATTTTTAGAATACAAATGAATGTCAAAACCCTAGGAGATGAAGCACCAATAGTCATGTTGGCCCCGTTGGGGTAAGTTAGTACATCAACTTCCTGGGGTCGTAACTTTTGTATATGATCTTTGTTTTAGGTGTGTGATATCCCGTTGGAAAGGTATTTTCGAGAAATACACATTAGGTCATCAAACTTTGAACTTAACTACAGTTTGACCATGGAAATTCAAAAAAACATTGTTTAGGGCCTCAAAACAACCCCAGAAGTACAAAGATATGTACTGACATGAAAAATTCCAAAATAAGCTAGTTGGAATAGGTGGGAAGCCAACAATATCCACCTAGATGTTGTGTAGGGATTCAAGACATCCCTATAAGTGAAAAATATGTCACCTTTACAGAGAAACGTGATAAACTGAAAACTACCAAGATGTTCCAAGTGGAATTTTGAATAAGTGGGTGGCCACTAATATCCACCTAGATCAATTTCCCGTGTTTCTTGATGGTGGGTTTGGAAATGGCGCAAGCGTTACAATATCTTATGTACTTGTGGAAATTTTGTCAAAGATTTGGCCAATAAAAATGCTTTTGCAGTACTACCACTATTGTTTCCACACCAAAGTGTCCTTACATCCAACTTTAATGAGCTTCCTAGAGAATATTTTCATGCTCGCTTGAAGGAACACAAAGATGGATCAGATCGTAGAGCAGTCCATCCCAAAGATGAAATTTTTTAGTTGGTTTTCTTGCACTGAATTTATGATAGGTAGAAACAAAGACAGAGTCATTATTGTATAATTATGGCCACCTAAATGTCTCATGCCCACATGAGTTAAGAACTATGGTTAGTGCCACAACTAGGGGTCCACTGAGGAATTTCGTGACATGGTTGGTGTTTCCCTTCTTATACTTGATGTTTAAGTGGAATTGTTGCAAGTACATGGAACACTTATGATGAAGGTAATTATGTAACTTTCCCTATGTCTACATGAAGTGCAAGGCCTATGATCAGTGTGGATGATTATTTCCTTCCCCATAATGTAATGTTTCCACTGTCAACATGCATGCACAATGGAGTACATTTTTTTTCCATAGGTGGGGTATATGTGAATAGCATATGATATTGTTTCACTATGATAGACCATTGTATGACCACATTGAGTGAGAACTATATTGATAGCATAATATGAAGCATTTTTCTCAATTTGGAATGGTTATTCCATGTCTAGTAGAATACATTTTGGTGTTGAGTAGAGGCATAATTTCAAATCCACAAATGTTTTATGTTGGTATGCAGCCCAAATAAACTTGGACTTCTCTCCACCTTTGGTCACCTAGCTTAGGGCCCAAGCGATATGAGAGAACGCCAAAAAACATCTATCGTAGAAGTTGTTGAGGCTCAAGAAGTTCTAAAGCTCGGTCATTTTATTCAGGGAAACCAATTGTGGATGACTTGGATCTTGTCTTGGATGGATTCACATGCACACCCTGTGCATGCATGATGTATCCCAAATATTGTATTCTTTGCATGTCGAAGGAACACTTCTCCAAATTGGAATATAACTTGTGTTGTCACAAGGTTCCTAATATCGATTCTTGGATGTATGGGTTGACCCAGGTTATAACTTAGTTCTCCAACAAACCCCTTTTCACTATCCTCCTTTCTAGTAAACCAAAAGGCAACACCACACATAGAGTGCACAATGCAGTCTCACTCAAGATGGCTTATGGGTGACTACACGACGTAGATGTCTACAGTCATGGAAGGGATTCAAGATGTTCTTTTTACTTCCATTTCTACTTTAACATGCATTCTACCATAACATTCATCATATCTACTACTCTATCCATTCAATAACATATATTCTTCATAATTATTCTAGTGTGCATTGTAAATAAACTCTAACAAATGCATTCATCCAACCCATCATTCATTATAAAGCATATAAAATGAACACAACACAAATAAAGACACCATTTTTATCGTGGTTCACCCCCCATGGGATATGTCCACACATATCTTATGCTTATTTATTATTCTTCATCAAAAAGGTACTACACTACGCACATTACATCCTCAGTTATGAATGGTGAGGCTGACCAGTGTCACACCAAGCTCTACAACTTGCGACTTGACCCTCAGTTAAAAATCAACACTGACTCCATGTGAGCTCTGTAGCTCTCAAAAACACAAAGACTTAGACTCAAAAGGGTTCTCCAAAAGTAGGTTCTTCACAATGATAATTGAAATACTCCCCCTTGATTCCTCCTATCTACCTTATACATCCTCTATTTATATTAAAAAATGGATAAAAACCCTTACATTGACTAAAGAAACCTAATTCTAAGTGGACTCCACTTGACCACTTTCTAATTGTCTTCCATGCAATTGGTCTTCGATCCAATTCTTTCTTTCTTTGACTCTATGCTGGTCTTCCTTCTTTCCTGGTGCGTTTCTTCCTTTTCCTTCTTGTGTGTTGCTTTCTCCTCATTATCTGGAACACATTGTTTTCTTTGTTCCATTATTCCTTTCTTATTGTGGTTAACTTCCAAAATTTTCTTCTCTAACAAGCCCCCAACAATAATGTGTGGCTCGTCCCGAGCCATCTAGGTTGTGTGTGCCTCCTGCATTGATTTCTCCAATTCATTAAATTTATCTTCTAGTTCATCTCCTTTTGTCTTCATTTGCATGCTCTTTTCTGTGAGTATCTCCATGACCTGTCTTGTAATGTGCTCCTTTAACAATTGTATACTTTTTGAGTGTGCCTATTCCGTTCTGGATTTCTCTATTTCCATCTCTTTCATCAGATTTTTTTCTTGCTCTTGTAGGGGATCCAACTGATCTTGTATGGTATTCCTTTCCTCTTGGATTGTCTTTGATTCTACTTGTAGTTTTTTCATCTCCTATGGGGCCCTCATTCTCTCCGAGATAGAATTTTACTTTTTCCTATTCTTTAGATATTGGAATGTTGCATTCAACTTTTCTTCTTTTTGATCCAACTATTGGAACCTTTCATCTTCTACCAGGCTTTCCCAAAGTTGTTTGGTCCTCTCATAAAGTCCTTCTATGTATATGACTTCCAGCGTAATATGATATGTTTGTTCTATGGCCTGCTTCTCCCTTTCAGATATGACCTCTGGCGGGGTATTTGGTGTCATTTTCTCCACCAATTCTCTTATCTTGTGCTTGTACTCATACATCATCTACGCTATATTTTGTATCTTTTCATCTGCATTTATTTGTCCTTCTAGTTTTCTCTCTGAAATTGTTTGGAAGACTTCTTCAAGTATTTTTGATCCTCGTGTTCTATCCGTATTTTTGTAAGAACTATCTCTAGTACCTCCTTGTCTACCCTGGATGTCTCCAAGTTTGTTGCATCCATCCTAGCTTTGTATTGAACCTCTTTCTCACTATGATCATTTGTAACTTATATAATGCTTTTGTTGGAATATTGGATAGTGCCAAGTCCAACTATTCCACATCCTTCTCATGTTTTTTCGTGGTGTCCTCATCTACTTGTAACATATTATGAATTATCTGGAATGTCATGTTTCCCAGTATTTATGTCTGTATTGTCTCCTTCTCTTCATGCATGGGTACCTATTGTGTTGTACTTCTTTGTTGTGTGACAGTGAGTTGTAATCTCTCCATAACTTCTTTAACTTCCATTATCTTCGTTATGATTTCCTCTTTCTGAGATTCTACGACATAGAGTGCTTCCTGTCCTCAGTTTTGCACCCTATTAGCTACTAATTCTGCATCATCTTCTCTGATTGTGAGGTCAATGGGATTGTTGTTTTCCCTCATATTATTCCTCTGTTCTCCCATCTATATGGTTTATTTCCTCTTTTCTATCTGCACAGGTTTTTTGACCTATGGTATGCTTCAAGTCCTTGTCTCCTAAGGTGAGAATCCATATTTCTTTTTGGCTTCCCCATTTCTTCTTTCTACGCTATTAGCTTCGAGCACTAAGGCTCTTGGTATTGTTTCCTTCTTCCTTGGTTTCTTTGCTGCTATGCCAGTACCTATAGATTTTCTTCTCTCAGTTGATTTTCTAGTATTTGTAGCTAGGCTACTAGAATTTTGTGTTGTGGAAGATTATTCTCGTTCTTTTCCCTTTTCTCCTTTATTCCCTACTACTAGCACCTTTCATTGATTCAACCATTCTGTGAGTACCCACTGGACTTCTTCTGTTATAATGAAATAGTGCATATTGAGCCATGTCTTCTTAGGATATCTTCTTTCTTGCATCCATGTGTTACATCTGGATGCCTTAAATTTATCCATCCCCTCATGGTCCTTCACCACTTCAAGTGATATTCTCCATGTATTTATAATATTCTCTTGTATATCTTGAATATACATGACAAAAATAACTTTTTTGTCTTTCCTTTGCTTGGAATCTATTTTAGATCACAGGGTTCTATATCTCGCTGCGCCACACCTTCCTGTTCTTCCACAAAACATTGAATACTTTGGTTTCTCCCATGAATCTAGGGATATCAAAATTAACATCCAGGAATAGTGGAACTTTGTTCTAGCATCCTATGCATCCCTGCATTATTCTAATAAAATATTGAGCAGATACGGCACCCAACTCCAAACTGTACCTTTTGCAAATTGTGTAGTTGTTGTGACCACCCCTGCAAGTGCCTCTTCTTTGCAACATTTCCTCAGTATCTTGCAGGCCATCAACTTTGTCACAAATCTATCAGTTGTGTCATTAATGTTATTAATAATCATCCCCTTGTTTCCTCTTTCTGTGCCAAATTTTTCCTTTACTTCTTCTACAATAGCTTTTTCCTTCATTTTGTCATCAAGGTATTTCTTTGGCTTTACCCCATCGGTTGGTAATTTTGTCAACTTGGAAATTAGGTTGATATCTATCGGGACAAGTTTGCCTATCCATAAACATATTCCATGTACATGAGCCAAAAAAAAATTGACACATGGATTGACATCTCTCCCCCTGTTGAAATGAGGAGTTTCCAATAAATTCATTATGTTGGAGTTGTAAGGTCCGACTATCCACTGTTTGGGTTCCATAATTGGGATTTATTTTGAATTTTACCCCTCTTTATCCATATTAAACTCATGTGCAAGCTCTGGGAACTTGGTGAATTCTGTCACATCATGATCGACATACCGTAACTTGGGAACACATCCCAACATATCTTCCACAATGACGACTGAGTCTAGAATGCGAGTCACTGACAACTCAATCTTTGTTTGTGTGTGCACTACTACATTCTTCTTTGATGACCCTGTTTTTGTTTCTTCTAATGTTTCTTCTTCCTTCAATTCCTCATAGATGGTGCAGTCGTTATGAATGAAATATCGTCCTCAAAATTTCACACAAATGATTACAAAAACATAGCAATTCCAATAGTAATTAGTTCACCTACAACATTGAAATGTATTCAAAAGGAAAAAAACCATACAATTGGGTAAAAAATTGGCATGCACAAATTCACCAAAGGAAGCACGCACACAGTGCAAAGTGTGTGCGAGCCAACAAAGCCCTCAGAGCACACAATTCACCAAGTGCACAACTATGTATGAGAAAATACGTGCACTTTTCTTCACGAAGAATTTATGGATCTTGTCGGCCCCTCAATCACTTATGGAACAGCTCCCAACATGATTTGACCTTCATATCTGAGTGAAATCCGAATTGGGGGTTGTTCAAGGAATAGAGGGTGCCCTAAAAGGCCCCTTGTTCAAACCAAGAACCTATTACATTTTCCTTGAATAAATGCTATAAATAAGAGCCATGGGTGCACTAACAAACCAATATCTTCATTGTATTGTTATGCTACAATAATTCTCCCTTGAGAATCATATTTTCTCTTTGGAGCCTTCAAGCATCATTGAAATAGGCCATTCCACTCACCTCTTGAGGGAATATGCACTGATTGTCTTCACCATTTGCCATTTTTCTTCCATTGTAAGAAGAGCTCTCCATTAGGGAACTCAAGAGCCCTCCCAAGGAGGAAGAGGGGACTCATAAGTCTTCATTTTTCTCTACGGTGTTTTTCCTACTAATGTATTGATCCATTGGTAGCATTATGTTGGTCATTCGTTTATTTTTATGGTTGTAAGTTTCTCATGCTTTCTAACTTTTATTTATTAGTGGTTGTAGTTTATTTATTTGTTTATACATGTGTTTGGCTTGTTTAACCCACTCACAAACTCCTATATTATATAGACGGCTCATCTAGACATGCAAGTGTTGTTGTTTTTCTCACCCAAGTGAAAACACCAACACAACAGGTTGGTGACCATATTGGGGATAGGTATCAAATTCCACCCTATTTGAGCTTAGAGAGAACTTTTTTTTAATAAATTTGTCTTGCAGGTACCAAAACTGACCTAGCCCAACCTGCCAAAGCCAAAATTCGGAGCTAGAGGATGAGTATTTCACTCTAAAATACCCCCCCCCCCCAACGCGTGACAAGAAGTGTGTGGATTTTCCTGCCCACATACGCACACTCAACACATTGTGCATGCCACAAAATTCTTTTCACTGTGCATTCTGTGCACTGTGTGCCCACTTCGCATCTGTCAGAGTTGTAACCCCCACATATCTCCAGGTTTTCAAAATTTAAGGGTTTTTATGATGATTTGAAGGCGCCTAGCCTTTAGATTTTTTCTTTCATGCACTTTGTAAGGAAAATTCACTTTGTTGTCGCATGAAGTTGTCAAGGGTCGTAGTTGATAGATATGAGCATAGGAAATTAGGTGGGTAAAGTTTTGAATAGTAGAGATCCCCTATGCAGTTCAATTTAGTGCCATCTCTAAGTGCAATTTGAAGGAAGTTATAGTTGGCAAGAAGATAAGCTTTAGCCAGGGAGATAAAATAGTAGGTGATCCTAGATCGTAGATCATGACTAGATCAATGACCACGCTTCATTTCAGGGCCACAACATGCTCGACTGATAAAATCCTTGAGCGGGCTGCAATCTAAACCATGGTATTGCAGGAGAGGTATGTGGTGGAAGGTGGTGAGTTTCAGGACCAAAAGAGGTGTGGGTCCAAACTGCTTTCGACGACCCCAAAATCAAGTGCTCATTCAACGCCAAATCCAATAGTAGCATGTGGTCACCCCCTAGTCATCAAGCCTCATTCCAATCCTAAGGAGAAATCATTTAATGAACAAGTATTGGTAGTTGAAACCTCAGATCACTCCATAAATGAAAATCATAGAGGGTCTATCCGTGGATACATAAATGTAAGCCTAAGGTACCACGAGTGATGCTTTTTCCTGCAAGCCCATGTGTTGGGTATGTGTTATATTCTTTTCATGTGTGTGTGTGTGGATGTGTCAGATACGACAACTGCATCTGTCAATCCCTTCACCTAGAGCTCTGTCGCGTGCGTCGGTCACTTTCCTTTTTTTTTGGGTGGTTTTTTCTATTTTTAGTTGATTTGTAAATTAATCCTGGATTAAGGGATTAGTGTTTTGGTATCTACGGAACACCTAAAAACATTGTATATATTGTATGGCAAATAGTGAAATTCGATATAATGAAAATAAGAAAGGTTTTCCCGGTTGAGGGTTTCCGGTATAAAATCTCTGTGTACTCTGTGTATGAGCCATTGATTAATTTATGTATTGCTTAAGAATCTATATGCATTGCTTTACTTCGTAGGTTTTAAACT
>JASDQU011101646.1:23879-39030 GCA_032191745.1 Picea mariana
TGAATCAAGTATTGTGAGATCCAAAATCCTATAAGCAATACAAAACAAAATTATGAAAATTTTATTCTATGGTAAGGAAAATGTAAAATTTTAATCTAACTACTCTTGTTATTACAAGGTCGATGCCAATCAAACATACAACCTCAATTATGGGAAAACAAGTTATTAGCCCTTCTCAATATTGTTACTTTATGAGGAGGAGTAGGGTACGGTCTCCACGCTGCTATTGAACTCTCAATAAACTATGGAGGCTAATTTAATTAATAGGCCTAAAGTTTGTGCTCTTAGTGATTAGGTGGAAACTACCAATGCCAAAATCATGATTTCACCAAACTATTTATGCACTATTGAATTTATGTTCAAAACAACCACGAATCACATTTGGCCAAATCTTGTTGATTTTGTTTCTATCCATGTGAATGGAAATGAAGGGAGACCAACCTAACTTATTATATCATTTGGTAAGCATTTGACCCAAATTATCCACAACATCTATGCTTCAAGTGATGCCAATGAAAGAGTGGCTTTCTTGACTTGTTTGGTAAAATAGTTACCTAAGGCCAATTCATTGATATGTGAAGATTTAAACATGGTAGAAACCCAAGAATACAAAGAAGTATGGTTTATTATTATTTAAATTATGTAGGTGGAGTGGATGGATAATAATGGCCTCAAGCCTAGTCTGGGTTTGTGTAATCCCAACACTTTAAAAGGGTATGATTTGATGCAAGTATCTAAATTTCACAAATCAAATCACACAATGAAAGTACAACCTAAAATAAAAGTGACATTTGTATTCACATATTCAGATGTGCAAATGTAATCTTAATAACAAAACTATCACTCGTCAAAGATTTTGTAAATTGTATTAACTATAAAATCCAAACTACACACTACAAAAGCACAACATACTTTTACACTTTGAAATGTCAACTTTATTTATAATATGATTGACTGTTGGAATATATTATAATCATGGATATGCCAAAAAGCAACACAACCTCTCTCTTCACTACTACAACTTTGATTCTCCCAAAGACCAAAAATCTCATCTTCTTCACTATCCTTCCAATTTATGCTTCATTTATTCTTAGCCTTGGAATCATGAATTGACATCCAAAAGAACCATAAATCGTTACTTCTTAGAAGCCCAAATTCCAAAGTTGTTTCCTTACAAAAACACCTTGAGCACCTTGTTAGATTCTTTTTGAATCATAGTACATTTGTAGGGTTTTCTATGGTAACCAATTATGCTTTCATATTCATAACTATGATAATCTTATTAGCCCTATATTCTTAATAAATGTTGATATGGTTAGGCATGTTGTAAATAATGAAATCCCTTGAACCTTACTCTTAATCTTCACAACATGGAAACATATAATTGGTTATTTGGTACAACATTCATGCCCTAATTGACACATGTCTCATAAAATTCACCTTTGAGGTCTTATTTAAATGCTCCAAGGTGGTGTCCAAATCCATATTATACCCTCTTTTCCATGATTGCTTCTTTATACATGTTGACACAGTACATCAAAAGTATTTTATATTTCATTGTTAGCTAGATCTTCCATGTAGGTATCTTAGAAACTCTACATGTTATTAGAGGCCACAAGCCACTAGCAAGGATCACCACTGGAATATTTGAGTCTAGAAATCTTTCCATGTTATCAAGGCATGAGAACAGTCTATCCATGTCAAATTTCAATGCATACAGAAACAATTTGAAAATATTTCAACGTTGGCCCCATTCACAGGTCATTGTTACCTATGTCTAGTCCTAGTAAAATGTATTTTAGATGTTTCTTTTAAAATTCGTTCGAGACACACGTCCCTGCATCTAGTACTACAAGGGAATGCAATTACTTTGATAAACAAATACTTGATAAATTTCACAAGATTCATTGGTTATTTCTTGTCTTTGTTTTTTTCTCTCATCTAAGTACTTTTTTCTCCATAAATAATATTAGTACAAAATCATTATTTAAATACGAATTATCATCTAGTGCCTTTTTCTTGCCACCAAACGCATGGGCCTAATTGGCATGTTGTTGGTTTTGAATGACATAAGAAATGAATATAAAGAGCACGACCATGACGATGGGTATGTCGGGAGTTCCATGCATGACATTAATCTGAGAAAGTTCAAACAAAACAAGGATGAGATCAGATATATAGAGTGGGTGTGTGAGTCATATTTGAATATGGAAACCCTCCCATATCGTCAAGGAATGTGAATAATCTATCTGTAGATTTTAACCTTGTACAATATTTATTGCAAACAAATTTTCAGTAAAAGAACAGAAAAGATACAATGGAAAATAGAAACATTACATAGAAATTTTTCCCCTTGAAACCCAAATGGGGAAAACCAACATATTCTATATTCATTCATACTGATACATTGTTTACAATAAAATATAGATATAGGAGCCAACGGCATCCAAAACCCTAACCCAATGACTTGGATTAGTCAACAACCCTAATTCCTTAACCGGAAATAGAAAACCATTGACAAAAAACATGTGCCAAAAAATCGCTCAACAATGGACATAAAATCGAGGCAACACAAAAAATAAGGCAAAAATGCGACACATTTCCTGACACTACTACTCGTGCAAAGAATATGACACATACCCAACATTCTCCCACTTGTTGTTTTCTTTGCATACAGGGGGTTATAGGGTTACATAGTCAACAATTCAGGGCAAAAATGGCCATGGATCCTCTACACCAAGAGAACTTCTTAGTGCTCACAGATTTTGTTAATGAATCTGCAACATTCTTCAAAGTGTCCACCTTCATCAACAATACTTTCTTTTCTTCAACCATGTCTCTCACAAAGTGAGATTGAATATAAATATGCTTTGTCTTTGAATGATAAGCCGAGTTCTTCGCCAGAAAAATTGCACTCTGACTGTCACAATCTGTCCTTACAGCTTGTTGTACCAAAAAAATACCTAAGCACAATCTTGGTAACCATACTGCTTCCTTACTTGCATGAGTGGCTGCCATGTATTCACCTTCTGTAGTTGAAAGTGCCACTACAGCCTGTATTTTTCTCATCCAACTTATTGCTTCTCCAAACAGGTTAAACACATACCCACTTGTAGATCTCATATGATCCAGATCTCTAGCCCAGTTTGCATCCACAAAGCCATGTATATCCACCACTCTGTCCAATCCTGGTCTTCCTTGGTAGCACAATCCATAGCTAGCAGTGCCACGCAAATACCTGGAAACCCTTTGTACTGTTGTCCAATGCTCCTTCCCTAGTTTTAAGATATACCTGCTCAAAACTCCCACTGCATGTGCAATGTCCAGTCTAGTACAAACCATTGCATACATCAAACTTCCAACTGCACTCGCATATGGAACACGAGACACGTCCTCCTCCTCTTCCTGTGTCTTGGGACACTGATCCACAGATAAATTTACACCAAAAGAATAGGAACCTTGACTGGTTTACATTCCTGCATATTAAACCTATGCAATATTGTCTCGACACATTTTTTTTTATTTAACTAGAGTTTCGTCCTTTTTCGATTTCTTTTAATTTCCATGCCCAAAATGAAATTTGAAGCACAAAGATTCTTCATGTCAAATTTAGAGGACAACTGATTTTTTACATCCTGGATAATATCATTGTTGTTTCCTATCAGCAACATGTCATTCACATACAAGACCAAATAAATCAAATGATCACCAATTAATTTAAAATACACACAATAATCCTCTTTGCTTCTTGTGAAGCCAAGTTCCAACATATAAGTATCAAATTTTTGATACCATATCCTTGGTGATTGTTTTAAACCATACAAAAAAAATTTCATCTTGCATACCAACTCCTTGTTTCCCTTCACAACATAACCTTCTGGTTGCTTCATATAGATTTCTTCTTCCATATACCCATGTATGAATGTTGTCTTCACATCCATCTGTTCTACTTCAAAATCAAATGCAACAACAACAAACAACATAAATATTATATAGGTTAGATTGGAAACAGGAGAAAACATCTCACCAAAATAAATTCCCTCAACCTGGGAATAACCCTTTGCTACTAACCGAGGTTTGTATTTCTCCACTTTTCCTTCTGCATTCAACTTCTTTTTAAATACCCATTTTTTGCCAATGGGATTTCTTCAAGTCAACAACTCCACTAGATCCAAAGCCTCATTCTTATCCAATGATTCCATTTCTTCGTCCATGGCCCTTTTCCAGAGATTTCCATCCTCGAAATCCACTGCCTCCTTAACAGTTCTAGGATTATCATCAGTAATAGACAAAGCAAAATTTGAACGAAAATCAGATGGAGTATACCTTTCCAGTAGCCTTCTTTCTTGAACCAATCTCCTTAATATTGGAGTATGAGGATCTTCTTCTTATTATTCCTGTTCTTTTGTAGAATATGACTCATCATCCTTTAAATCAAACTCTATTTTCTCTAGTTATTCCTTACTTGGTAGGACTTCATGTTTAAAAACATCCTTCATTTCTCTAAATACCACATCTCAGCTATACACTACCTTTTTATTTCCTGGGTTCCAAAGCTTATAACCTTTGAGACCATCTTTATATCCAATAAAGATACACTTTTCAACCTTCTTGTCTAGCTTACTCCTGTTTTCCTTTGGAACATGAACATATGCATCATATCCAAATACCTTCAGATGTGTGAGAGAAGGTTCCTTACCAGTCCATACCTCTTGTGGAGTATTTTTATCCAACGTTGATGAGGGTGATATGTTGACCAGGTAACATGCAGTACCCATTGCCTCTTCCCAAAATTCTTGCCCTAACTCGGCACCACTAAGCATGCACCTTGCTTTTTACATCAGTGTCATGTTTATCCTTTCTGCAACTCCATTCTACTGAGGTGTATATGGAGTAATCTTCTTCCTTGCTATACTGCACTTCTTACAAAATTCTTCAAATTCATTCCCACAGAACTCTTTTCCATTATCTGTCCTCGACACCTTAATTCTTTTCTCTGTTTGATTCTCAAAAAGAGCCTTAAAACTCTTTAAACCCATCAAAGACTTCAGATTTCTTCCTAAGGAAATATATCCAAGTATTCCTCGAGAATTCATCTATAAATGAGACATAGTACACATATTTTCCCTGGGACAGACACATGTCCAAAAACATCACTGTGAACTAGTTGTAAAATTCCTTCTTCCCTCATTGCACCAAAGGGGAATCTTACCCGATTCTTCTTCCCATATAGACAATGTTCACAGAAATCAAAATCCAGAGAGAAGTTAGACATACCTTCAACCATACCTTTACCGTGTAGTAGTCGAAGACCCTTCTCTCCAATATACCCCAGTCTTTGATGCCACAACATAAAATTTTCTCCAGAGACTGTAGGATTTCTTTCTTCTTCAACTCCAATATTAGGAACAATGGAACTATTACACCCATCACTAATAGTTATTCCTTGTAGCTTATACAAAGTTCCAAACTGAACTCCCTTCAACAACACTATTGCTCCTCGAACCATCCTGCAGGTTTCCTTTTCAAATATTGTTTTTACCCTTGCATCATCCATTTTGCTTACAAAAATCAAATTTCTGGCCAAACCTGGGATGTGAAGAACACTAGGCAGTGTTCTAATCCTTCCGTATTTGAGCCTCAACTGAACTTTTCCTCATCCTATGATTCTAGTTGTCGAATCATCACCTAAGAAAACATTACCTCCATCATATTGTTCATATTCGCAAAACCACTCCCTGTGGGGAGTCATATGAAAGGATGCACCAGAGTCAACCAACCATGCCTCATGATATGCATGTGTGAAAAAGCTAAGTACACATCCCCTACATCCCCTCCTTCTTCCTTGGAGGTCTTTTCTTTTGCAGAAGGAGATTCTTCATATCTCTTTTTTTTCTCAACTTTGGATCTACACTGCTTCTTGTAGTTCCATTCTTTTCCACATCTCCAACATGCCTTCACAAACTTTTCGAGAGATTTAGAACTACCCTTAGACTTAGATATCCCACTTGAGAACTTAGATCTATTTCTTTCATGGGAATGACCTCTTGCAAATAATGCATCTCTGATCCGTCCTTCCATATTCTTCTGTCTCATCTCCTCTGACAACAAGGATGAGACCACTTCATCAAAATTCAAGGTAGTTGTATTACTACCTATGGCCACAACCAGACTATCCCACGAGTCTGGTAAAGAACACAATAAACTACATTTATCTTCATCTGAAATTTTAATCTCAACAAATACTAACTAACTTACCACAATATTGAAGGTGTTCAAATGCTCTGTCACCAAGTCTCCATCTCTCATCCTCAGGTTATACAACTTCTTTCTCAGGAATTGTTTATTCACTAGGAACTTAGACCGATACAACTTCCCCAACATATCCCATAAATCCTTGGTTGTAGCTTCCTCTGACACATTCAGTAATACTAAATCTGAGAGACACCCTGGATTGTTGACTATGTAACCCTCTACATGCAAAGAAAACAACAAGTGGGTTTACATTCCTGCATATTAAACCTATGCAATATTGTCTCGACATATTTTCTCCGATTTAACTAGAGTTTCCTCCTTTTTTGATCTCTATAATTTTCATTCCCAAAATGAAATTTGAAGCACCAAGATCCTTCATGTCAAATTTAGAGGACAACTGAGTTTTCACATCCTGAATAATCTCATTGTTGTTTCCTATCAGCAACATGTCATCCACATACAAGACCAAATAAATCAAATGATCACCAATTAATTTAAAATACACACAATGATCCTATTTGCTTCTTGTGAAGCCAAGTCCCAGCATATAAGTATCAAATTTTTGATACCATCTCATTGGTGATTGTTTTAAACCATACAGGGACTTTTTCAGCTTGCATACCAGCTCATTCTTTCCCTTCACAACATAACCTTATGGTTGCTTCATATATATTTATTCTTCCAGATCCCCATGTAGGAATGTTGTCTTCACATCCATCTGTTCTACTTCAAAATCAAATGCATCAACAACAAATAACATAAATATTATAGAGGTTAGCTTGGAAACAAGAGAAACAATCTCACCAAAATAAATTCCCTCAACCTGGGAATAACCCTTTGCTACTAACCGAGCTTTGTATTTCTCCACTTTTCCTTATGCATTCAGCTTATTTTTAAATACCCATTTGTTTCCAATGAGATTTTTTTTCAGTCGGCAACTCCACTAGATCCCAAACCTCATTCTTATACAAAGATGTCATTTCTTCGTCCATGGCCCTTTTCCAGAGATTTCCATCCTATGAATCCACTACCTCCTTGACAGTTCTAGGATCATCATTAGTAATAGACAAATCAAAGTTTGAACGGAAATCAGATGGAGTATACATTTCCAGTAGCCTTTTTTCTTGAACCAATCTCCTCAAAACTGGAGTATGAGGATCTTCTTCTTCTGATTCCTGTTCTTCTGTAGAATCCGACTCAACATCCTTTAAATCAAACTCTATCTTCTCTGGTTCTTCCTTACTTGGTAGGACTTCATGTTTAAAAACATCCTTCATTTCTCTAAATACCACATCTTAGCTATACACTACCTTCTTAGTTTATGGGTTCCAAAGATTATAACCTTTGATACCATATTTATACCTAATAAATATACACTTTTCAACCTTTTTGTCTATCTTACTCCTATTTTCCTTTGGAACATGAACATATGCATTACAACCAAATATCTTGAGATGTGTGAGAGAAGGTTCCTTACCAGTCCATACCTCTTGTGGAGTCTTTTCATCCAATGCTAATGAGGGTGATTTGTTGACTAGGTAACATGCAATACCCACTGCCTCTGCCCAGAATTCTTTCCCTAACCCTACACCACTGAGTATGCACCTTGATTTTTCCATCAGTGTCCTTTTCATACTTTCTGCAAATCCATTATGTTGAGGTGTATATGGAGTAGTCTTCTTCCTTGCTATACCTCACTTCTTATATAATTCTTCAAATTTATTCCTACAGAACTCTTCACCATTCTCTGTCCACAACACCTTAATTATTTTCTCTGTTTGATTCTCAACAAGAACCTTAAACTCTTTAAACCCATCAAAGACTTCAGATTTCTTCCTAAGGAAATATATCCAAGTATTCATCTAGAATTCATCTATAAATGAGACATAGTACACCGATTTTCCCAATGATGGGACTAACACAGGTCCCAAAACATCATTGTGAACTAGTTGTAAAATTTCTTTTTCCCTCATTGCACCAGAGGGGAATATTACCCGATTCTGCTTTCCATATAGATAATGTTCACATAAATCAAAATCCAGAGAGAAGTTAGACATACCTTCAACCATACCTTTACTGTGTAGTAGACGAAGAACCTTCTCTCCGATATACCCCAGCCTTTGATGCCACATCATAATTTTTTTTCTAGATACTGTAGGAGTTATTTCTTCTTCAACTCCAATATCAGGAACAATGGAACTATTACACCCATCACTAATAGTTCTGTCTTGCAATTTATACAGAGTTCCAAACTGAACTCCCTTCAACAACACTATTTCTCCTCGAACCATCCTATAGGTTTCCTTTTCAAATATTGTTTTTACCCTTGCATCATCCATTTTGCTTACAAAAATCAAATTTCTGGCCAAACCTGGGATGTGCAGAACACCAGGAAGTTTTCTAATCCTTCCATCTTTGAGCCTCAACTTAACTTTTTCTCGTATTATGATTCTGGTTGTCGAATCATCACCTAAGAAAACATTACCTCCATCATACCTTTCATATTCATAGAACAACTCCCTGTGGGGAGTCATATGAAAGGATGCACCAGAGTCAACCAACCATGCCTCATGATATGCATGTGTGCTTGAAGAAGCCAAGTACACATCCCCTCCTTCTTCCTTGGAGGTATTTTCTTCTGTAGAAGAAGATTCTCCAGATCCCTTCATTTTCTCAACTTTGGATCTACACTGCTTCTTGTAGTACCCTTCTTTTCCACATCTCCAACATACCTTTACAAGCTTTCCAGAAGATTTAGATCTACCCTTAGACTTAGATCTCCCACTTGAGAACTTAGATATATTTCTTTCCTGGGAAGGACCTCTTGCAAATAATGCGTTTGTGCTCTGTCCTTCCATATTCTTTTGTCTCATCTCCTCTGAAAACAACGATGAGACCACTTCATCAAAATTCAAGGAATTTGTATTACTACCTATGGCCACAATAAGACTATCCCACGAGTCTGGTAAAGAACATAGTAATCTGATACATTTATCTTCATATGAAATTTTAATCTCAACAGATACTAACTGACTTACCACAGTATTAAAGGCATTCAAATGCTCTGTCACTGAGTCTCCATCTCTCATCCTCAGGTTATACAACTTCTTTCTCAGGAATAGTTTATTCACTAGGGACTTAGACTGATACAACTTCCCCAACTTATCCCATAAATCCTTGGTTGTAGCTTCCTCTGACACATTCAGTAATACTAAATCTGAGAGACACATTCATAAGACACTATCCTAAAACCATAATAGTGGTCAATAATAAAACCATAATTATAAATGCCCTCTATCCTTAATTAAAATTCAATCCAGCGAGTCTAAAATTTGCAATCCATTCCTTACTTACCAATCAAATTTTAATCTTTAACACAACCTAATCGGTCAAGTCTATGTTAATCCAAATTCTCCACCCAACTAGACATTAACTTAAATAACAACATTTACAATCTTAAAGTAGAATTCTATCATTATAACACTTATGAACAATTAAATCTCAACATGTAGTCTAGTTATATTGACCGAACTAACAATACTATATGTCTAATAATATTAGAAGGAAACTACTAACTATTAGCAGGGCTGGAGCAATTTATCGAGGAAATTAACATAGCGGTTACTTAACAATTAATATAGAAATAACAAGACAATTACATGACCATTAACACGACAATTAAAAGTGCACTAACAAGGTAGTTTATATGACTGTTGTCATAACAAGTAATACAACAATAGAAAGGCATTTAAGGTGTTAGTTAACATTTAACTCGTTGTGCTATTTAATCCAAAAAATGAATCTGCTGGCCATTTACATTGTTGTAGCAATTGTTCTGGCAATTAATATGACCATTACATAACAATGAATCTAGCAATAACGAGGCATTTAACTCACTGTTATCCATTTTATTTGCTGGCAAAAATCAAGGCATTTAATGCGACCATTACATAGCAATGAATCTAGCAATAGTAAGGCATTTAACTAACTGTTATCCATTTAATTCGCTGTGGAAAAATTAGCAAAAATGCAGTGCCCACATGGTGGCCAATCATGCCCAGTCGACAACAACTCAACAATTGAAGGCAAACGTATCCAATAAACATCAACACAGTCCATCACTCAAGGGAAAACACAGTCACAGTTTGAAGGCGAAATCGTGGTCATTACTGCAAGTCAATTATGAATTGAATAGTTAAAAAAAGGGTGGGCGAATTCAACATGCACACAGTCAATTTTTATTTACCAAAACTGTGGTCATTCCGGCAAGTGAATTTAAGAATTAAAAGGCTAAATTTGTGGGTGATTCCTACAGCAACTCAGTCCATCGTTGGAAAGAAAAAACATGGGCAATTAAAACAACAATCTCGGTCTCATTTGAAGGCAAAACGTGGGCATTTAAAACAGTACACTCAGTCTCATCTGAAAGCAAAAACGTGGGCAATTAAAACAACAATCTCGGTCTCATTTGAAGGCAAAACGTGGGCATTTAAAACACCAAACTCAGTCTCATTTGAAAGCAAAAACGTGGGCAATTTTAAACGACAATCTCTATCTCATTTGAAAACAAAACGTGGGCATTTAAAACGACAATCTTTGGCAACATTTAAAAGCAAAAACGTTTTTCCATTTCTAGGATACCAATACCAAATGAAAATATGAATCAATTTGTTTTTCCATTGCCCGAATACCAATACAAAATGCAGACATGAATCAATTCGTTTTTCCATTGTCAGAATACCAATACAAAATGCAGACATGAATCAATTTGTTTTTCCATTGCCATAATACAAATACAAAATGCAGACATGAATCAATTCATTTTTCCATTGTCAGAATACCAATACAAATTGCAGACAACGATAAGAGAACCGAAAGGATCCAATCATCCAAGGACAACAACAGAGGTAGATGGCTAATAGATTCGTCCTTTGCTCATCATCCTTGCACAGAAAGGTAGGGCGTTGAGATCCATAGGTCTATTAACGTCGAAGCGACGACCATAGATCAGGCTCCTGACCGACTGCCCAGGCGAGGACTGATGAGCTAGGGATGATAGGAAAAACCACCACAATGATCACAATCAAACACCACAAGAAGGTCAAGACATGTGAGGAAACGAAGGCCATGGGAGTCAATCAATCATCGAGCTAGGCTATGAAAGAAATTCAGGCATCAATCTAGACAATTAGTTTACTTACTCCATTAAACACGCAGATCCAAGCATAAATCCTACAACAATCTACCATCCAAAATGAAGAGAGCGTATTGTTGCCTGATCACCTGCTCTGAGTGACGTCTCGTGCACTCCGTGCAACTCCCGCTTGCCGACCGACGAGACTTCACCGGTATCTCATAGTCAATGCTAGGGGTACTCTTCTTCCCCCTTAGCCCCCCGAGCCGCAAAGGGGCCACACACACTATCCAGAGATTCAACTAGCTCCCAGCTCGGCTCGCAAGGCCGAGCTACCACTCCTCCCCGAGCTGGGTATCCCAACTCCCACAAGCTAAGTCAGTCAAGTAGAGATTTTTGCAGTGTAACGTTACGCAAACAGAAGAGATCCTTCATCCTTCTCCTCCCTTTATTATATAGAGTTTCAAAGTCTCTTACTTTCCTAAAATCTCATTTAATTTAGTTTTTAAAAATTCAATCCTAAAAATTCCTCCTGGTACAAGTGTCACCCATCCCCTTCATTCCTCCACAAATTAATTTATTTAATTAATTAAATTCCCTTATTTCCCTCACCCACCTAGAGTTACTTCTAGAATCGCTCCTAGGTGTCCCCAAATTCTCTTACAGGTTTTAATGACTTTCCCCATTATCAATTTACTAGTTCAGTTTTAAATTAGAAAGTTCTTAATGGTAGATACCTTACTGAGTTTGATTTTTTGCTTTTTCCTTGGGTTTCCCTTTTCTTCTTATGTTTCCCTATTTTCCTAGTTTCTTAAATATTTTAGATTTCCCTCTTTACCCTTTTCATTTAGGACTCAAATTGGTAGGTGTAGAAATTAACCCCCTTTTTCCTTTTTCCCTTTTTAGTTAAAAAATTTAAATTATCATAAATAATAAAACAATTATTTCCCTTTTTTTTAAATTTTACCCTAACAGATTTTTATGAATCATTTAAATTGCTTACCCCCTTATTATTACAAGATTTAACGAAGAGTGTAATTATTATTTATTTATGTTTTTTTTTTTTTTAAATAGATAGATAAATTTTTACCACTAGCATAATTTAGACTTAGACCTTAAATTTTCGTACTGGATGACATTTTATTAGGGAATTTGTTTTTAAAAATTCTTAACACGTTATTCGTCCTAAGGCCATCTAGGTTCATTCATTTATTATCAACAACGTGACGTGCCCTTCAGGACACACTAGGTGCTCCAAGGGTGCCACTCGCCTTAATTTGTTTCCCTTGCGTGACGTGCCCTTCAAGACGCACTACGTACTTTAAGGGTGCCACTCGCCTCTTTCCATTTTTCTTGCGCGACGTGCCCTTCAGGACGCACCACGTGCTCCAAGGGTGCCACTCGCCTCTTGACTGACTTGGTAAACATCAAAAACCTCTGGAGTCAATACTCCGCCAGGTGAACTTGTGGGAGACTAAGGGCCTCTAAGGAATAAGGCCCCTGCCTTATTACGCGCCCCTTAGAATCATCATGAGCGATTGTCGCAATCCGCCCTCACGACATCGTGGGTCCTCTCGAACTAGGTAAATGTTAACCTACAGTTCGAGCCATGGTGGGAGTGCTAGTAGGCTGTGGTAGGGTTGATGTCCACACCTCTCCCTCAACATCTCTAGTAGTCATGCGTGACCCCTTTATTCCACATGCGAGTCTGGTCGGTAAGCTATCGTCAGCCTGCATCATCAACAAATCATGTCAGAATATATCCATATCATATCATCTAATCAGATGCACTAATATCACAGTAAAACAATCAAACCCCAATGGTACACTCCCCGACTCGATCCAGAGTCCAAGGGGTTCCATCGATGCCTCTACATCCTCGAGGTCCAAAATCCTACACACTCAGTAAAACCGAGTCAATAGCACCTGTCTATGTCAATGCAGTAAAACAACACTTCAAAAACCCATAATGCCTCATAATCAAAATCAAATGTTTTAATAGCATAATAATCCAGATCACTTGCGAGCAAGTGTCTTCAAAGAATAAGTTCGCTCAGTGCACCAGAGCGGGATGTTACACTGCCTTTGAAATAAAATGACGTACATAGAGCAACTATTCCTCACTCTTTAGGGTGGAAAAGAACCTAACTTGTGACAAGGTCCAGTGAGTTCATTGGTGCAAGGCTAAAAGAAATGCATTAGTCGTTCTTGGAGAACTGGAAGGCCTCTAAAAAACCAATTCAATTTCAAGGAAAATTTGTGCACTCGCTGGGGACAGTATTATATGAGATGCTACAAAAATGTGGGCTAGAAACAAACTGTTTATAGGATGTAGTAGAAGAGAAATATATTATCCATGCGTGGTATTATCTCTAGACTAGACTAGGCTGAACTTCCTAACCGTACCCATATATCTATCGACCCTTATTTTTTGTAATAAGTTGTCGCGGATACAACTATTTTTATTGTTGGTTTAGTCGGTCGAACGGGAGGGGAAAAGGAGGGGGGCAAGGGAAGAGGAAAACTATCATAGTCTTCTTTTCTTATAATCTTTATATCAATCCGCGCTCGAGACCTGGGTGCACACAGGAAGAAGCTGCCGCAAAGTCAAGTGCTTCCAGAAGTTTATAGTCATGGCAGTCAGAAAGGTATGTTTCCTCCACATGTAAACACATTCAATAGTAGAAACCATTCTCTTTATGAAGATATTTATGAAGATTACTTCAACAGTTCTTAGATAGAAAAAGATTTGAACCATTTTTAAAATAGATGGTAGAATCCCATGTACCAAATCTAACAAATCTAATCTACATTTTACACCAATTGTGTGGCAGGAAATCGAACGTCAATAAAAGGATTCAAGGTTGTCTCAGCAGCATATGAAATATTTTTCAGTGCTGTTGCGTACACCTCTGGAGATCGTGGTAATTCAGTCTCACCCTCCTTCCCACTTTGTCATGGATTCGCTAGTCTTGTGACAGTGCAGGTGGTCTTCTTGGAGATAGTGAAAGTGGTAGAAGGGAAACCAAATCTTGTTGCTACTGAACAAGCTCATGGATAATGGATCGAAACGATGCCAACTTTGGTTCATGCCACATGAAGAAGAGAAACGGGGAAGGTAATAAACTAAGTCAGCTAATGGCTATTATAGGTTAAAAAATAAAGCATTTTATTGTATAGGTGTTAGAATTAGAAGCTCACTAACATAGTCTTTGGACACCACAACCTTCCATGCAATCTTGGACACCGCAATTGGACAACATGTAATCTTGGACACCGCAATATGAAATATGATATGAGTTATCAACTATGGGATACGGTTTGGGCGATGGGGCGGTAAACATTTAATGTTTGGGAATTAATACTAACTTGAAAGTTAGCATTAATCCATGTTAATCCATTATGGGATCAAATATGCACTTGAAAGTGCTTTTAAGCTAGGATATGGTAAGAGTGTGCCTCTGGAAGATGCCAAATAAAACCTCCAAATTAAAACGATAGCCTAAAAACCAAAAACGACTTGGAAATGTGCATGAAACTATTAAAACTTTGCTTAAATAGTTTGGTTTCGATGTCATAATAATACAACCATGAAAAATCTATTACTATAAATCCCTGTTGGGACTAATAAGACAATATTATATCAAAAAACTTGTGTGATCACAATAGTGACCCCGACTATTAAGTTAAGATAATAGCCTCACTTGTGTTATCAAAAGTTTCCATTAACCAGGAATATGCACAATACATGAAGAGATAAAA
>JASDQU011101646.1:39130-64647 GCA_032191745.1 Picea mariana
AAGATAAATGATAGTATCACGTGGAGGATTTGCACCCTTTCTTTCTTCCAGGGTATTTTCCATATCTTCAATCTCCATGGCTAAGAAGCAAAAGGAGGGTGCTCCGCCCAGTGAAGGTTGTCCCATGTTGGCGATTTGGAGTTGAGCGAGCTTCGTCCACTCCTATTTTTAGCTGGGTGAGAAGGGATTTTTCCTCAAACAAATCGTTATGTAAAACCCAAGTGACCTTACGGGAGAAGCCTTAGATTTTTTTTTGTTCTTTCTTCCTCCTTTTTGAAAATTTGTTCTAGTTGTTGTTAAGAAAGAGAGACACATACACTCCCATAACATATTGTAGTCTCCGCCCATCCTTCGCCTATTATAATGAGTCTACATTCCTTTTATGCATTGCCTATGCCTCTACGTTAGTTACAACAGGAATCCTTTACTTATCAATGTTCAATATAACCATATGTTATGAAGCATAACATTTTCTTACAGAATTTCGAAGGAATTTGAAGAAGACGACCTTTGTGAGCTAGTCGTTCACATTTTCGGTCGGCCGAAGGTGCAGGAGCTCTGCCGTGCGCTTCAAATCGGTCATAGGATACCAGGTTGGTGGAACCGCCTTTTTTGTTTCAGCCGGCCTTTAGATTCAGTTTAATTTTTGTTTTTAAACAAAGTTTGCTTAGGGTTAGATATCTAAAATAAAAATTATACCATTCATCAGCAGCCAGGGTTGGAATTCGCTATTTTGTGCACTTTAAGGTGTTTTTTTTTTCTGTGTTTCTATAGTGGTTTGTTTTAGTTTTTATTTGTTTTTAAAGTAATCTCCTATTCTCTTCGGCACTGAGACTACTTAGTTTTTAGCCAATTTCGCGGAGAGATTATTGAAACTTCTCTTCCTTTTTTTTAATTCCTAGTTTAAGGCTATCATTTTGAGATTATTATGGCAAATTCGCGTGGAAATTTGGTTTGGAATTCAACTTTCTGTTTTTTTTTTGGGATAATGCTGTATTTTTAAGATTATTACTGTAAATTCCCGCCCATATATAGCTTGGAATTCCTTATCCCATATTTTTTTGGTTTATCGCTAAAATTGTTGGGGCAAACTCGCTTGGAATTTCTTCTCCTGTATTTTCTTGTTTAAGGTTATAATATTGAAATTATTACGAAAATTTGGTGTGGATATTTATCTTGGAATTCGTTTCGTTTTCTTCTTGGTTCAAGGTTAAACTTTAGAAATAATTGCCACAAATTTACCCATAGATTAAGCTTGATTTCTTCATATTTATGGGTTGGAAATTAAATCTGAACAAGTTCAAGCGAATTACTCTTAATGTGATTTTGCGAGTTTCAAAGAAAGAGTAGAAAACCATAGAATCTACTTCCTATTTTTTAATTTAGTCTTGTAGGAGGGTTTTGTTAGAAGTTGCAAAGAGATCAGATGCAAAAATAATTGTAACAGCCCTAGTTACTTGTTTTACTTTGGTAAATTTGTTTTTTACATTTTCAATTCGTATTGCATTTATTTTTATATTTGTTTTAAAATTTCTGTGTTTGGTTTGCAGGTTAGGCGTAGCTGGAGTTAGAGCTTGGAGTTTTTGGCCCTCAGGCCCAAATTTCAAGAAAAGGCTCTGATACCATTTGTAGTGGCCATAATATTTAACATCAATTAATTCTACAAAAAAAACAGTAAAATTCAATAATTCCTTTTAATTGAGCACATTCGCATATAAATTTATCAACGAATAATAAAATTTTATAACAAAATAAAACAAATACACAATTTAAATTACCTTGGTCTGATGCTAACCCTCCGCTTTCCACTTGCCTTGTTGACCGCTGCTGAACTGTGTAAACACTGCCCAAAACTTGTTCCACCCTGCCAACTAGGACAACTTCCTAGCTCTAGGATATCATATGGATATCCTGGCCCCCGTGCCCAAAACCTCCAGCAAACCGGTGCCTGTACTAATCCAATCCGACTACCGAACTCAACTCTCCTCTGTGCAATCCCAGAGAGAACTCCCCCAAAAATTCCCGTAGAATGGTAATGCCTCCTTCACCGCCCTCCCTTTCATTTACTTCCTTACCTACCCATTTATTACCTTATCCCCTCATAATTAATATCTTATCCCTTTATAATTAATATCTTATCCCTTTAGGTTCAATGTCTTATCCCTTTCCGTGTACGTAAGTCTTTAACAAATAAAACTTATAATTTATTATCCCTATTAATTTAATACCCATGTCAATGAATGTAACATGTAATTAATTAATCAAATTGCAACCATTAATTAATTAATAAATATTTAATTAGTATCATTATATCAATCTTGTTTAATTAATACCATGTTAAGACAATTAATCCCCTAATTAATTTTTACTTAATAATCCTTAAACATTTATTCAACTAAGGTTGTTACAAAATGTCCCTTTCAGCTTTAATAATTTGTCATCCTCCCATCCTATAATGATTACCATGTTGTCGAAATACCTCCTTATTTCAACTATTTGATGTAGCCAAAGCCTGAGATTCATTCACAAGATCAAATAAACCATGAAAAAACGGGAAAATGAAAAAATAAATCTCTTTTATTCCTTCTCCATCCTAACTATTACAATCGAAGTTCAACCCCTTATAATTACTATCCAAGATTTTTGAAAACAACTAATTTTAGAAAAACAATTAAATTTAGAAAATTCTCACACGACTCTAAAACTGACCACTTACTAAGAGATAACTAGTGTGACACTATTTTTCAACTCGCTTTTCTGATTAAGCTCCTAAACTAAGAGATAACTGATAATTGAAAAATTAAAATTCCCGTAAAAACACTAAAACCCCAATTTGAGGCCTTATATGAAGGAATTTGGTCCTGAAAAAGTGTTGAAACGATGTCCAATTGAATAGATCCTATTGAAACGGAATTCAACTCTTCGAGATGCAACTCCCTGTAAAATTTCATCCCAAACGGATAACCGAGTCAAAATTTATGAGCCTCGAAAAATCCCCGAAAAAATCCCTACATCATTCTCCTCTGGTTGAAAAGAACACAGCTCCTGCAAGTTACTGTCTTCAAATTGTTGTCATTTAATGGGATCTAGGTTCAGTAAGTCACCCTTTGTAATCCACGTACTCTATGTTGGTGCTATGCCTTCCCACTAGACCAAATATCGGTTGTATTGGCCTTGCCGAGTATGAAGGGTCTTCTTATCTAAAATATGTGCAATCTTTTCCTTTTTCTTTCTTGGAATGCCATGTTGCCAATCCACCTGTGCCTTATTCTCATCACCCAGATCGCCCCCATGGAAGATATACAAATCAGAATCGTTAAACACAAGGGAGATATCGAGGTCAGTTGGTAAATCGACCTTATAAGCATTGTCATTGATTTTCTTGAGAATCTTGCATGGACCAATTTATTTATACTTCAATTTGCGGTAGGTTCCTCGAGGAAACCGCTCCTTCCGTAAATAAACAATCACGAAACCACCTTCATTGAATACCTGGTATCGTCATTGAGCATCTTTTACAAAAATAAAGTGTTCATTACTTGCCTGCAATTTTTGTCTCACCTGTTGCTGCAACTATTGAATGTGTTCTGCAAATGCTTCCCCATCATCATTGATCCTATCCCCAAATGGTAGTTGCACCAAATCTAGGACACCCATAGGATTTCTACCGTTAACAACCTAAAATGGAGATTTACCTGTAGATCTAATCACTGAACTATTGTAGGCAAATTCTGCTTGAGGTAAAGCCAAATCCCACTCCTTGGGCTTCTCTCCAATAATTCTCTATAACAGGGTTCCAAAACTTTGATTTACCACCTCAGTTTTCTCATCTATTTGGGGGTGATAGGCATTGTTGAACTGTAATTTAGTCCCCATTTTATTCCATAAAGTCCTCCAAAAATGACCCAAGAACCAAGTATCTCTATCATAGGTAATAGTTTTTGGAACCCCAAGCAATCTAACAACTTCTAAAAAAAACAATTATGCCACCCTCATTACATCACTAGTTTTCTTGCAAGCAATTAAATGAGTCATTTTAGAGAACCTATCAACAACCACAAAAATAGAAATCATTACCTCGTTCTGAGTTTGGGAGCCTCGGCACAAAATCCATGCTCAGATCTGTCCATGGACCAGTGGGCACTAGTAATGGCATATACAACCATGTGTTTTGTGAGTGTCCTTTAGATATTTGACAAATCCGACATTGTGCCACATACTTGGTTATATCTTTTTTCATCTTCAGCCAGTAATACTTATCTTCGATTAAGGCTAGTGTCTTATCCTTTCCAAAATGTCCTGCCAAACCACTACTGTGAAGGTTTATGGTAATATTTTCCCTCATTGAACCAATTGGGATGCATAGTTGTCTTCCTTTGAAGATGTAGACATCTTCAATAAAATATTCACCTTGATTAAGATCCATGTTCCCAACAACTGGATTCTTCAATTGTTCACAATCTCCCGAAAATCATTATCAGATGCATAAAGATCTTTTAATGCAACAAACCCAATTACTTGATTTTCCATGGTTGTTAAAAGAACAGTGTGTCGAATCAAAGCATCTGCAACTTGATTATGCCGTCATGATTTGTGCTCATTCAATTTTTCACTAAAGAATGCAATTGATCTACCTGCTTGGCTAAGTACAACTCCAATGCCTACATGTGAATCATCACAATGTACCTTAAACACTTTATCAAAATTCAGTAAGGCTAATATGAGTGCCTTAGTTACCTTCTTCTTCAGAAACTTAAAACTTTCCTCAACTTCCTAGGTCCACATGAATGTCTTGCCTCTCATGCAATATGTTATGGATGCTACAATACTACTAAAATTTCGAATAAATTTTCTGTAAAAGGTGGCCAGCCCATGAAAACTTCTTACCTCTGTGATTCTCTTGCAACTAGGCCACTCCAAAATTGCTCTAACCTTCTCTGAATCCATCTTCACTCCCTCTGCCAAGAACACCAAACTTTCTTGCAGAAAACTACATTTCTTCATGTTTGCATAAAGTTGATGTTTTCTCAATGCATCCAATATAATTTTTAAATGTTGCAAGTGATCTTATTTTTTTTTATTGAAAACTAGGATGTCATCAAAATACACAACAACAAACTTACCAATATAAGGTCGAAGCACAGTATTCATCAGCCCCATGAAAGTTCTAGGATCATTGGACAGCCCGAATGGCATCACCATCCATTCATATAGTCCATCCCTGGTCTTAAAGGCAGTTTTCCATTCATCCCCTTTGTGAATTCGGATCTGGTGGTATCCACTTCACAAATCAATCTTACTAAAATATTTAGCTTCAACTAGCACATCCATCATGTCGTCCAACCGCAGTATAGGAAACCTATATTTGATGGTAATTTTATTGATTTCTCTGCTATATGTGCACATCCTCCATGTATTATCCCTTTTTGGAGTCAACAATGTTGGTACAGCACATGGACTCATGCTTTCTCTTACCAAACCTTTCTTTATGAGTTTCGTCACTTGTTGGTTGAGCTCTGCATGTTGTGTAGGACTCATCCTATAGGTTTCCTAATTAGGTAAAGATGATCCCAAGATTAGATCAATGTGATGTTGAATATCCCTTTTTGGTGGAAAACCATCAAGTAGTTCATTGGGGACAACATCAACATATTCTTCTAGTAACTTGGCCACTTCAGTAGGAATTAACTCATAGCAGAATCTTGTTTCCTTTGTTTCCTTAACAAACTCTCTTTTTGACAACATATTCTCAGTTTTTCACTCATCCTTAAGGGGCAATAAGACGAATTTCGATTCATCCTTCCAAAAGGTGTAGGTATTGTTTCCTCTAGCATGCATGACTTTTTTGTCATATTGCCAAGGCCTCCCCAATAACATATGGCATGCATCCATCAGAATGAAATCACACCATACTTCATCTTTATAAGTCTTACAAATGGAAAACTTGATCAAACATCTTTTATTAATGGCGACTTCATTCCCCTTTTTGAACCATACAATTCGCTAAGGATGGGGATGTGTTTCACAACGTAATTTCAACTTATCTACCATCTCTTTGGAAACCATATTCTCACAACTGCCATTATCAATAATAACTTGACATACCTTTCCCCCATAAGTGCATCTAGTTCGAAAAATATTTGTTCGAAGCCAAGAATCTTCATTTCCGCTACCCTACCTTTGCTCTTTTTCGGGAATCATCATTGACCTCCATATCATGAGATTCTCCCCCATATCAGGTGGGACTTCAAATTTATCTCCTTCTTCTTCATTCTCAGCTTGGACCAAGTTCAAACTAGGTTTTTGTCCTTGCTTCGACTCTTGCATCTTATAACTTGGGCATTCAAATGCTCGGTGACCCTCTACACCACACTTAAAACACACATACAGTCCTCCTCTACCACCACCGTAACCTCTACACATCTGAAATCTTCTTCCTCGAGGTTGATCCAGGTTACATTGTCGAGTATCTTCTTCATTCTCAGCTCCTTGGGATGATTTGTTTATGCCATAGTTAAAACCACCCCGTGAGGCAGACGATGTACCCCTCCTTTCTCCTCTATTCCATTGATAAAATTATCGGTTTAGCTTTTCCTCGGCCTTTAAAGCTAATTGATATGCCTCTTCCACGCTATGAACTTTATGCATGCTTGGTTCATCTTGAATAGAAAATTTTAAATAATTCACATGCCTTGCAACCAATTTCTCATATGTTTCCTAGTGATCCACGTGAATGGACAACTGATAAAACTCGTTTGTGAGTTCATCCACGGTGGATAGGTTCTGCTTCAAGTTATGAAATCTATGAAAAAGGGTCTAGGCATAGTCTAAAGGCAAAAAAAATTCTCGCAATTTTTTTTTCATCTTGCTCCATGTCTTAATTTTGTCTTTTCCTTTTCTTACTTTGTATTTCTGCACATGATCCCACCAGATCATGGTGTGACCCTTCATCTTGGTGCATGCAAATTTCACCTTCTTTTCCTCTGCCATAGGCTGCCATTCAAAAAAATTATCCATGGCGTTCAGCCACTCTATTAACTCCTCTGGTTTAAGATTCCCTGCATATTCTGAAACTTCCATCTTGATCCTATCATTTCTCCCTTCTATATCCTTGAGCATCCTTCCTTCAAAATACACGTGCTCTAAATGTTCATCTTCGTGTTCTTCATGTTCTTCTTCGTGTTCTATATGTTGATCTACATTTCCTTGGTCTGCCTCCTCATCAAACAGTGCTCTTTGTATTATTCTCTAACTAGCCCGCATGCTTGTAATATCTGCTACTTTCCATTGGAGGTTTTGCATATCTCTGTGCATTTGAGCAAGACCTGCTCTTCCTCTTCCTCTCCCAGCCATCTTCCTGCTCTGCTACCAAATGATGTAGCCAAAGCCTGAGATTCATTCACAAGATCAAATAAACCATGAAAACACAGGAGAAAGAAAAAA
Organism: Picea mariana; assembly: GCA_032191745.1. Classification (NCBI taxonomy): domain Eukaryota; kingdom Viridiplantae; phylum Streptophyta; class Pinopsida; order Pinales; family Pinaceae; genus Picea; species Picea mariana. The sequence continues at coordinate 46,574 of JASDQU011101646.1, forward strand.
TAACTCTCTTTTATTCCTTCTCCATCCTAACTATTACAATCGAAGTTCAACCACTTATAACTACTATCCGGGATTTTCGAAAACAACTAATTTTAGAAAAATAATTGTTTTTTTAGAAAAACAACTAAATTCAGAAAATTATCGCATGACTCTAAAACTGACCACTAACTAAGAGATAAATAGAGTGACACTATTTTTCAACTCACTTTTCTGGTTAAGCTTCTAAACTAAGAGATAAGTGATAATTGAAAAAATAAAATTCTCGTAAAAACACTAAAACCCTAATTTAAGCCCTTATACGAAGGAATTTGGCCCTGAAAAAGTGTCGAAACAATGTCCAACTAGATAGATCCGATCGGCACGGCAGTCAACTCTTCGAGATGCACCTCCCCGTAAAATTTCAGCCCAAACGGATAACCGAGTCAAAAGTTATGACCCTCGAAAAATCCCCGAAAAATCCATGCATCACTATTCCATCAAGCATGTAAATGGAATGGCCTTGATGTTGAATGTGCACAAGATATAGCAAGTTCCTCTGTGACTCGAGAAGAGAAAGAACATCATGCAAAAGAAAATTTGGCAATCTAGGGAATTTGAGCATGATGGTGTCAATTACTATAGGTTTGAGACTAGATCTATCTACAAAGTACATTGCACCCTCTACATTTTAATTCAATTCCTCAAAGAAATATCTACAAAATTTCATGTGGCATGTAGCACCAGTGTCAAGCAACCAAACATCTTTCCAAGAAGCAAATGAAGTTTTGAACAATTCTTCATGTATGCCAGTATTGCAATGAGCAACAACAAAATGAGTGGATTCAGAGACTTTACATTCAGGAGCTTTACATTTTTCTTCATTTCATTCCTACTTGTATTTGATCTTCTCCCATGGTATTATGCATGTCTTTGCTTCATGTCCATTCTTTCCATAATGAACACAGTCAAGATCAGACCTCTCACCTTGATTGTGCTTAACCCCCATGCCTCTGAAATTCTCTTTTCACGTCCTTTTTTACTGCCTTCTCCTCTAGAAGAATCATGTGATTAGTTCTTCCCTTTTATAGCAATGCACACAGTCTCTCCAGTGGGTTGAGTTGTCTTCTTTCTGAAAGCCTTCTCATGTTCTGCAATTTTCTTGACCAAAGAGTCAAAATCGAGGGACTTCAATTGTCCACTAGCTTGAAGTGATTCAAGATAGTGAGAATATGTGTGGTAGATGGCCTTGATGAAGGTCATGAGAGCAATGTCTATATTCACGCCAATAGCATCAACATCATGCATAATGGATTTAATTTCTAAAGTTAAATCCATGGGATCATTATCATTCATTTCTAGGTTGAATAGCTTCATCAACAATTGAATTAGTTCCAGTTCTGTGTGAATCATATAGATCTTCCAAATTATTCAAAGCACTCCAAGAATCTTTGATAGATTTGATATGACGACTCACCTCTTCACTTACATAAGTAGTAATCAAAGCATAAACTTTCTTGTCTTTATTCGTCCATATGGAAATCTCTTTATCTGTTCTCGATTTGATAGGTTTGGTATCGCCATCATGGATGACATCCCAAATATCATTTAAGATTAGGGTATTCTCGATCTTACTTGACCATTCTGGGTAGTTCTCTTTTCTACTAAGCACCACACCAACAATGGAAACAAGAGAATGCATTTTCGCCACCAGTTACTCCTCGCGGTCCAACTTATTTCCCGCCATCTGTGAGTGTTGAAGATATTTTATGCTAAGATTAAATTAGGCTCATTTATTTGAATAAGGGGACTGAGTTAGTGTTGACAATTACAGCCCCATAATCCATCTAGGGATAAAGAAACAATAAATGTGCAGCTCCTGCCTGGGATGAAATAAACCTAGGTCAACGAATTCCTATACTCCTGAGGGAGCTTCGATGACGAGAGTTTAAGCAGCATTCAAATAGTAGATATGTATGTTTAACCTTATCATGACCACGCCATCAACCATGTCTCTTGCGAGAGCTCCTGTCACATTCACTACTCACAAAAGAAATATTGCACAGAGAAGTTTGAGAATGGAAACGACGCGTATGATGCCCAAGAATGGAAGCTATGTGTCCAGAATTACACAAAATGAAAGATATTCATTTCTCAAAGTAAAGCTCTTTTTAGAAAATATGTAAATCAGAAGAAACTTTTCCTGTAAATATGTAAATTGAACTCAAGAGATTGCGGGTGTGCATTGGACTATGGCATTACTCCAAAGCTCTTCCTGATGCCAATGTTTGTGGTGTCATTAGTTTCACTTATCCTCCCAAACTAATGATGGAGGGAGTGCACACAAAAATTGAATATTTTCTATCTTTGGGAAGGTATATGGACGCATATTGGTTTTTGAATGAGCTTTATTTGATGACGACCCTGAAGCAATGAAATCTCTTACTGAATTCTATCAGCAAATATGCATCAAACGTATCATGTAGGTGAATCCATAGCGGGAATAGCAAGGTGTGCAAATGATTGCAAACCAGATGTTGATTTCATCATACCTTTGATACGTGGAAGGTTGTTCTCGCGAGGAAGCATCATGACGCGTCAAGGAGTGACCAACGGTCTTCCACACATACAAAAAGAATTCCAAACATCAAAAGATGTGCCAACGGTCTTTCTCTCAGAAAATCCCACACGACTTCCAACCCTTGTGTTTTCCCAAGGGGATGGCAATAATTTGTTGCACAAGGACCGTTAGGTTTAGGGCTTATGAGCTGACAATGAAAGAATTTGTTGAGACGCCTATGGAGGTAGAGAAACAGATGCTATGATATGCAAGCAATGATCAAGGCACTGAAGCAATGACCTGGGTGAGACAAAATGATCTCGGAAGAGATCTCTGAGTTATGACCTGGGTGAGACAAAATGCTCTGGGAAGAGATCTCGGAGTTATGAAAATGGATACCAAGCACGGATACCAAAGACCAGTTGGGGTTGAATAAAGTGAGTGAAATATATATACTAACAGATGACCTTTGGTTTCATCTTCATAGAGGTGGATGGTTGTTCCTATTCACCTACAAATCTTCACTTTCTCCTAGATTAAATATTTACAATAGTATTTATAGTACCATAATCCCAAGTGTTGGAACACATATAAATCCTAAGCCTTGTGCTTTACTTTCTCGAACGTCAACCTCTTTTATAATAACTCAAAAGTCGGCTTTCAAATGTTTAAATCAAAATTACTTCTAGTCTTAAAGCGCGCACAATGTTCGTTGTCGATAAGGTTTCCTCGTTGATCGAACGATCCTTTTTTCCCCCGAGTTTTGGAGCTACCTGATTGTTAAAAAGTCAAGTCACTAGAGGTCGCTTCGGAGCTTCGTGCCTCGGGCATTTTGCCAGGTCTTAACTTTAAAGTTCTGATACCTGAAAAGTGTTTGAAGGATCCTAGTCATAGTGACACATGGCACCCTTTGATATCGACACATCACTACGGGTAATGGCCTTTCGGAAATATAATAAAAGTTAACTTATAAATCCACAAAGCAGTAAATTGACGAAATATTAAATCTCAATTAGTTAAGTTAATCTTGATTAAAAGTTAATTAACAACTCTGCACTTCGGAGTTCGGATATTCGCCATCTATCACATTCTAAAATCCTGAAGTCCGAACTTCCGAAATACCTTAAACATTAAGCAGGGTTAATTAAAACTAAAAAATAATTATTCGATGATTAATCACTTCGCGGTTTCGGGTTTTGGAAATTCTATCTCGAGCTACTGTCAAAATCCTGAAGTCCGAAAACCCGAAAACACTTAAAGTTAAACACGATTAATTAATGTGTTAAACAAGATTATCTCGCAATTAATTTTTCGTGAATTCGCTATTCGGGAAATTTCAAATATTTTCATCCAAGTCCTCGATCGCAAACCACCAATATTAATGACATTAATCACGAATCAACGACAATGATTTCAATATAGATTGCAGATCGTCACCTAGATTTTCTCATTAAGGTAAATGAATGTATCGTCAGTAAAGGTATTCGCAAATCAATACGCTTAAGGTGAATAACAATATTGGATTTTGAATTCTATTTTCATTCTCGCATAATAGCAAGTTTTAGCTACTGAGAAGCTCACACGTTCCCCTGTAACAAGTAATGCAATTATGATTTCACTAATATCATGGCACCACAAAAAATGGATAAAGCCGCTGGGGAAAGCACAAACCCGAATACATATGTTCTGTCAGACACCTCGTCAAGAGTCATCAATACTGTAAAATCATGGACACAGGTGTTCGATATTCTACAACACGAGCTGAGAAATTGCCCAGAGGACTCAGGTGACGAAGTAACTGAAACTCATGCAACTAAGCTCAGGGATATAGCTCAGTCAGAGTTGCACAAAATAGTCGTGCAGCTGAGTCTCATGTCGTATAACGACATGATAGGCTGGGCCCTGGAAAACGTTGACATTTCAACCAGGAGCATCTGCAATTCATAGAGGGTTGTTGTTGGGTCTTTTTGACCAGAGAATATACAAGTAATGTATAAACTATCCTCTGTTTTTAAATATAGTTACAATGTTGCATTCATAATGGAGTTTGACAAATAGGAGTGCACACAGTATGAGAAAAACTACCCTGATTTAATCAAGGATTGGTGGGGGCATCCTGAGAAATTCAGAGCCGACACTCACGGCATATATGCCACAGCGTCGTTAGACGCCCATATGATTTATGTGGCTATGATGTTATGTAGGATATTCAGGAAAAAGGACTCCTCTCATTTCTCGTTGGTATGGGTACCAATTATGCATGAAGTGGTTGAGGGCTACTCTTTCAACAGGACCAAAATGTTATCAGACAACCTGGATAAGGAAATCACAGGGTACCAATTGGCAAAGTCCAAAGAGAAACATGCCCCTTTCTATATGTCTGCATACATCATGGATGCCCTTTGCTTTTTGACTCCTTTCCCTCTAATGAGCTGGAGCTGGACCCCAACCAGCACCGAGCCTATCCATTTTTATCACTCCAAGTTGTGGGAGGACAAAGCCAAAGATTTATTCTATGAAATATGTCATTATGTAGTGGTGCCTATTCATATCGCCCTATACGGTTTCCCACCCCCCAGAATTTCAGACAAAATCATGGCAAACCTGGGTAAAATAGCATATTGCTATATTGAGGAAATTTTTTCCTACATCAGGGTTTTTTGGTGCTCGGTTCCCCCCCATGCTCTCCCAAAGTTATTACCAGATCGGTTGGTATGCCAAGAGGTGGATTATCAGACCGTGACAAGGGGCATCAGTAAAGAATTGAAAGCGGACCAAAAAAAGGTATGGCCAACCTTCCCTCTTCAAGTTGGTATGTTTTCATTGTTAGATTTCAGCCATTTGAAAGTAGAGGTTGCGGCTCTAGAAGACGTCAAGTTAATTGATATTGAGTTTAAGAGGCACGATCCCCAGAAGATTGTGGAAACTCACCTGGCTTAGTACAACTTAAAGAAGTATGTGCACGAGATTTCCCCGCAGGATGAAATATTTAGGGGAGACAGATAGTATGAGGAAGTATTGAACAAAGTCCAAACTTTGTCTTCAGATCAACTAGTCAGTTTCTACAGTTTCCAAAAGCACAAAAGGAATAGCTTGCCAAAGGTATTACAGGGAGAACCGATAACACCTTTGTCTACACAGGAAGCTACACCTCAGGATTTTGAGGCAAGAAGTTCAGACAAATAGGGTACTGAGGAAAATCCAAAAAATGTCGAAGCCTTAATGCAAAAGGTGGAGACTTCATTGTCAAACCCACCAGGTACTCAAACAAAAGCTCAACTTGAAGATTTTCTAAAAAAGGGACAGGATACATCGCCATCTACACCAAATAAACCAGCTACCAACACAGCAGAGAAACAAACATCCACAGATATAGGTAGCCCCATTATTTCATTAACACCTTTACAGTCAAGTCGAGGAAATCCCAATTCCGGAGTCATCTTTATAGATTATATTACTACGATTTCAGCCAAAAAAATGCCTCCTTCAGACTTCTTTTTCAGTAAGAAGAGAAGGGCCATAGTTAAAAGAGAAACGCATCAAAAATATGGTGCAACATTCAAAAGGAAAAGAATGATGTATGATGGACAGGGCCTAGATGATACATAATTCGCTAGGGAAATGGCAGGCTCATTAGGTGCCTTTGCCACGGCCAATCAGTGTTCAGTAGAAAATATAGCGGAGCAGCTAAAACAGAGAAATATGTTGGTAAGGCAGTTGCAAGACCAGATGATGACCATGGAACAGGATGTGAGAAATCATGTGAACAAGGAGTTTGAACAAGTCAAAGCCTATGACATACATCAGATCCAACAGCTGAAAACAAACCTTGATGAGCTCTATCAAAATTCAAAGGCAAATAGAGGATTAGTCACTCAACAGGAAGAATTAATCAAGCAACTACAAGCCAAGATAGACTTGGTTGAAGGTACAGCGGTAGAGATGGCAGCTTTCCAAGCTCAAGAACTAGAAGTACATGAAAAGCTAGAATCAGCCCAGCTAGACCTTTTTACAAAAGTGGAAGCCATTCAAAATTGTTACCGGGTGGTAGACCTTTCCCTGAATAACATTTACATTAAAGAAAGAGAAGCTCGTTCAGCTCAAGCTAAGTTTCAGGAGGCTATCTTACTAGTACCAAAAGAGGATGTATCAAAGGTTCCTCGGTTGTCTCTTTCTGAGCAAACTAGAGGCAACATAATTTTGAAGGCCTAGGAAGCAAATCTGACCGAAAGTAAAAGATTGGCCAGAGGGGTAAATGAAGCTTGTATAGAAGCATTATCTTCACTAGACAAAGGGCTACTTGATGTTGAAGGAAATAGAATCTCTGAATCCCTTGGGCATATTGGCATAGCAAAGAACCAACATAATTCTAGGACAAGCAAAGAAGAAGCCAGGACAACCATCCAACAAATGAACCAAATTGATCTTATCCAAATAAACAAATGGATAGTAAATCCCAGTTTGCAGTTACATGTCACATATTTGGGAGCAAAGAAGATACAAGAAATGTTGTATCGGGTAGAAAAGAAGCTATACATTTTTTAAGCAAATGAAGCAATTGAACCTTATGGGTTGGTGGTACATTTAGTGAGTAGATGTGTCCAGTGTGTCGAATATGGGAAAGCAAGCACATCTGAAAACAAGACAGACAACATGTACATATTACTCATACATGTCACGATCAGATGCCATTTGTCTCCAGGCTAAAGGATGAGGAGAAGAAACGTCTCTGCTAGCAGAGAAAGAGACAGAGGAGGATGCTAATGGAACTTTTCAGTTTTACATATTGTAATATTTACTATTTTTAAATTATGAGAAGTCCAACCGATTTGGGTTGAGACCATTTTTTGTATAAATAAATAGATTGAAGAATTATTTCAGGCTACTTCTTGCCGGTTGTAATAGAGAAAACCCTCCTTATAGAGTATTAATACAAGTGCAGACAGGGATTCCAAGTTTCGTTTGATTTGGGTTATGTGTTTCTTTTGTCTTCCATTTCTCAATATTTATTTATGTATTCCTTGATAATGTTTGATTTCAATATAGTACAACAACTACTGTAATATATTGTATCAGTAATTTATTAAGTAAGCAGTTTTTCCTCTACATTTACTGCGAGTAAATCAAGACCTGCCTGTTGTGTGGGTTATTGCATTTTATGCTTTATTCAAGGTTACACTATCTATTTTCTTCCACTACCACAAGGTGAGACTCTTCTATAATTGATGCCTCGCTTTGTTTCACAGTTTTGTAATTTTCTCTTACAACATTCGATATTTTGATTTTGACTCAGACACGAAATACGACCTTTGTGTTGCAATGTTGTTAATTTCATTAAGGAATTTTTCTCATATAACTGAGGTAGAAAAAGCACTTTTAAACACACTCTCTTAAACTTTCCTGATGCCTAACATTATCCTTTGAGCCTTAAGTTTAATCTCAGGACCAACACCAAGGATTGGGTAACTAACATTTCTAACATACTATTTAAGGCAAAACGGGAAACTTGTCATCTTGGAAGGATTTTTTAATAGTTGCATTTATGTATTTATGGGCGTCAAAATTGAATTTTGTTAGTGCAATGGCGTTCATTGACCTTAAAATACATATATGAGCCAATCCTTGCCTTTATATAGGTCATTATACCTATATGCACAGTTTGGCCTATTGTGGGTCCCACCATATTTTCATACTTTTGCAACCCTAATTAGATTTTTTGTCAACTCTAGCATGACTGGTGACTTAAAAACCATGTCTAAGCCATTTGTTACCCCTGAATTCCTCATTTAGTCGGTAAGCACAATTTCACCCAAGGCGGCCCCACGAGAAAAAAACACTTTTCATCGTTCAGAGGGGTCAAAATTCATTTCCATGAGCTCCCTAATGATCAGTGACCCCAATAAACATGTTTGATCCACTTCCTGCATTCAAATATTTCATTTCACTTATTTGCAAAATTTGATCTATGGTAGGCCCCATGAGCAAAAACTAGTTTTAGGGCAATGAGCCTTTTTAGGTGACAATAGGTTACAATGGTTGGTGATTTGAGGCCTACTCCTCAAAGTTTGTTAGTGACACAATGCCTCTCACAAGCCTAGTATGGCCACTTGTTTGCAAAGGGAAACCCCTCTCAACACCTTTGATGCATTTCCACTCACAAGTCCGCAAGATCTCTCCACTCTATTTTATTGATGACTCTCGAATGATTCTCAACTTCTTCAGTAGATTACTTCTTTGTATGGATCCTTTTCTTCCACATTATTATATTTTCCCTTCTTGGACATACTATATGCAGCTATACTTTCAGTGGCAACTTCAATGTCCTCAACAAAGTGTGCTCCTTGGTGCTCATGGTATTTAAAAAAATGATCGTTTATGGCTAGGCAACCTCATTATTATAACACTAGGTTATTTCTTAAGAGACGAGATAGACAATATTATTTTACATTATTTTAGGTGACCATGGTTGGCCTAGGCATTTATGTGGGCCCACAACCCTCCCATGCAAGGAGATTCCCCATCTCATGAGATGCATATAAATACACAACTCATACCTCATTTGTAACATCATATTGATCCATCGTTTGCTTAATTCTTTATCTTACAGCCACAGATCTCTCTCTCTCTCTCTCTCTCTCTCTCACACACACACACACACACACACTGGTATGATATAGTCTTGAATAGTGTTGTTCTAAATCTTAAGTGTTTTACTTTGTTGGATAAAATTTGTTGAAGTTGTCACCATAGATCTATGACTTCAACAGCTCCTATAAACAAGATTTTAGCAAAACATTAAATTCAACATACATTGTATCTCTTCAATTCTATACTTATTGGCTTCATCAAAGGAATTTGGATTATGATGGGAAAGCAATATTATCTAATTTCTCACTCTAGCATAGCTTCTTTTCATTTGAATATAGCTCTTCCATAACCCAATAGTACTAAGCCTCTCATACTTAGTTTGTTAGCTTGATATTTTCTTCTTTCCTTCTCCTTTGTGTATGCCTAATTTGAAATTAATCAATTGGTAGTTGAATGTTTTGTTGTGATTCAAAATTTCCTTCTTGAAAAAATCTCAAAAGAGAGGTCTCTACTACTTATACTGAAAGTCGAATTTCATAAAATAAAACATCTCTACTATGATTTTCTTTGTCAACAAGATCATTTAATTCATATGCATTCACATCCACCCATACTATTGCTGATCAAATTTATTTCTTATTTTTTCTTACTTCAACTTCAATGCCATGGCTAGTTTCAACTAGAATATCAACATAGGTTGGGCAAATCAAATACTTGAAATCTTTACTTACAATTACCACCTTCACAAGGCTTCTTCTACAAGCATGTTTTACGCTACTTTTATTAATAGTGACTTGAAATCTTTACCTACAATTTTCAACTTAACCAAGCTTCTTTTGAAGTTGTACTTTTTATAGTGCCATCATAGGACGAAATATAGAAATTACAGTTCACACAATTTTCTCCCCTAAATTCATATACCAAACAACGCCCTATCATCATCCCATAGATTTCTTTACATTACTAATTTACTTTTCATTACAACATTTTATTGTGGTGTACAACTCTTAATATATGTGAATCCCTTCTTTATTTTACGTGTACTCTCCACCTTTGTCGACTCAAAATGTTAATTTTCATATCACTCTCATTTTCTACTAATGCATTGAAAGTTCCAAAATATTCAATAGTTTGAGATTTTTTTTTTCGATATACAACCAATTTATTTTTTCGGTCATTCTATGAAAGAGGGCATTTTTGCCGATCAAAATTAACAAGTTGAAGAAAATAGCTAGCACTAGTTGCATTGCCTTCAAACTTGACTCTCCACTCTTTCCCTGCAAAGCAAACTTTACAAACACCTCATTCTTTTTGAATTTCAAAGAATCCTTGAACATAGGTTGCATTGTCTTCAATCTTGACTATCCACTCATTCCCTGCAAAGCGAACTCAAACTCTTCTTGAATCTCCAATAATCCATGATCCATTTTCTTCTTGTTCAACAATTTGTGTGATAAAAATATTCCTTTTCTCATGCCATGGCTAATTTTCATTTTTCAATTGAAAGGAAAGCTTACTCGTCTAACCAAATTGCTTGTTCAACACCTTTAACTCACTTTATTATTTCTATATTTTATTACACTTTTTTATAGAAGACAATTAGTTAATTTTCATATCCAATCCAATTTATTGAAAGCAAGTTATGTTATAACATAAAAACACCTTTAGTTTTTCTTTTGTACAACCATTTCCATTGGTTGAATGAAGATAAATCACTATAAGAAATCAATCAAGACTTTTGTTAGCAAGTCTAACAATTATTAAGCACTGGAAAACATATCTTTACATCAACATCAGTTTATCACTTTAAATTAATCATATATATATATATATATATATATATATATATATATATATATAATTACAATTATAATAAAAATAAAACCAATCATGTTCTTTAAATTTTTCCACTTCAGCCATAGGTGAGCATCAATATATTTATAACTTTCTATAAAAATGTCACCATTAATTACCTCGATGCTTTCAAGGAGGGTAACAATGGAGAAGTTGGTAACTTCAGATTAACCAGTAATTTTTTTTTGTGTGTGTGTTTTTTTTCTTATTTACTTTAACACCTCCAGGTAATGTTCTTAAGATCTGAAATAAATGTCGCTCGCTAAGGAGAGATGGATTGTTATGAAACAAAAACTATATGGACCTTCAAATTACTAGTACATCGCAATTGTCAAATATCAAATGTGAAAGTATAACGTATCCACATGGCATAATGAGACGCTTATTTTGTAAACACAAAATGGGAGTAAATGAATGTCACGCTTATATTTGTAAATATTCAATGGGAGGAAATGAATGTCTTTGATTTATAGGGGCTGTCAAAAATGGATGATGGAACTTTCGCAGGCATTGCAAATGTGTAAAGGATATAAGCATATCCAAGTAAAGTTCATTCCATGGTTTAATAATTTAACAAGTATCAAATATATTCCATATATACAACTACACTAGATTAGACACATTGATATTTTCTCCTAACACGCAGGATACCATACCTGGTCAATTTTGTAAATTGTATACCCCATAAAACATTTTTTGATCGTAAAGCAATGTCCTACAAGACCTTTCAGACTGGACCTGACCTGACCTAACCTGAATGAGAAGTGTTGCCCCTTCAGGCAGGGTGTTAATCATTTGAAAATTTAATGCTTGTAACAATTTTTAAATAAAATACAGTAGCATCTTTATAATGTTCATACGAAAACAGCACATAATAAACCCGGCGTGCATTTCTATAATATAAAACGAAGTAAAAACAGAAATACCATACCAAAGGAAGTGGAAATAAACGGCCATTTAAAATTATGGTAAACAAGCAAATCCATAATGCCTTCAAATCAAAACGGGATGGGTAATGTCTCCATACAAAAGAAATACGAGATTTTGAGACTAGAAGAAATGGCATACTACCATACAACATGCGATATCTAAGTTCGTGAGTCCAATGGCATTTAACGTGACATTTCAACATCATTCTAGTCAATGTACAGCCCTCTAATTCAAAAATTGTCAAAAGGTTTACTGAATTATCATCAAACAGCTAAACAAAGTCTGGCAGATGGGACTAGAAATGAGGATTACCGAAGTTCACTGGCACCATGTGCAAAGTGGCAACGATCCCCAAATGTGCAGGTACCCTGGGAAAAATTCTCACACACCTTTGTTTTGTAATTGTTGAAAACAAATCCAGATGGTTTTGCAGCTACAGCACTAGTTTGCATTATCAGCTCATGAACCATGGTACTGGCTAGTTTTATCTGATCAAAGCTACCTTCCAGTTCAATGTTCTTTAAATTGGAATCGGATTCGTGATCTCTTATAGCTAGTTTTGCTCGAGTTGTGTGACAAATCTGCTTGGAGTTTACACCACCTTTTCCAATAATGGCACCAGCAAGAGAAGCATCGACACTGATTTTTGCTGTTGCTGAAGCACCAAATGAAGCTGCTGCTGCCATTCCAGGTGGTGTAGGCTCACGCTGCACAAGTCTACCTCCAGGCCTGCCATCCATCACACCAGGAACTGGCCTGCCATAAGAGCTTAATGTCCGTTCCCTCTCAACAGGAGCAAGTGTATTTCCTTTCTTCAGTTCATTTTCACTGTGGGCAAAATGACACTTATCTCCAAACCGGCATCCTTCTGCAGTCCCATAGCGATTACAAATCCGTGTCTTGTATGGCTGTACAGGAGCTGCCTGATCTGAAGGCAAAATGCTAGTTGGGGGACCTGTTGATTTCCTTGAAGCTGTGCCCAGACCACTTCCCAAATTTGACACCTGAGAAATCAAATTCATACCGCCAGGGATATAGTGCATGAAATGACAGTTCTCTCCAAATGGGCAACCAGATGTACTGCACAATAACAAAAAGGCAACAGTCAACTTTCAAATGGTACCATATTATTTCTGCATCAGCAAGTAAATGTGTTCATGTAGTTGTTTTAAAGAACAAATAGTATGAATGGAATTCTGTACAAAACCTTTGTTGCACAAATAAATAAAAAATATGATGGTGTGTTTAAACTCAAATCCAAAGATGGGTGATTAATTAGTAAACATAGCACAGCTAGAGACCAACAGGTTGTAAGACGGTTCATTCACTAAACCAGCTCTATTAATTGCTCTATCACATATATTTGTTCAAGAATTGATTTCAAATGCTCTCTGAAAAAAGTTAGCTGTTCAAAAAATTAGAGCAGAGGCTAAATAAAATAATCAGCTAAATCAATGGATATTGATATTAACAGTAACAAGAAGTATAAAACACAGAAAAGAGCATGCATGCAACCGCGTAAATGTAGACTACAGAGACAGAGGTATCAAGAGATTTATTGGTATTTAGTTGCATTCTAGAGCTGGTCTAGTCAACAAACTCATGCCTAATGCACCTGTCACGATTGTTTTGACAGTGACTCCACAAGAAACAGCCAGGACAATTCACATTCATCATTACCATGACAACAATGATGCCCACCATCGGGATCATGTTGCGTCACTACATAACCGCACTGCTCTACCAAAAATAACAACACCATCAAAAGGAACAAATGCTAAGATATGCATAGTGATAAAATCTCCTCGAAAAATCATGGCAAACAAGTAAGGGGATTTCCACATTGCACACACAAGATTAGAGTCGTATATACTTACTGCAATCACCACCTCATATTGATTAAAAACTCTAATGAACAGTCTGAAATGGAGTTACAACAAATATTGCTGGTCGCAGAAACAGAAACGTGGTAAGATATTAGACATTACAAGGTTTCTTAAGACCAACTTGGTCTAATGTACTAGCCGTGTACTTTTAGTGTGTTTCTTTAGTGTGCTTTTGTACTTGTGTCATCTGACTGTCACCAGTCTATCTTGTGCATAGGTGATCCAATGGTCCTCATATTCTTGGTATTCACGACAGTTGATCTATGTCTTATCACCTCACTGGTCTATGATATCTATTTGAAGATCATGGAGGGTCATTTGTTGGCGACCCCAGACATTGGTGATGCTGCTTGATGGAGAGTATTGCACTGGATGTAGCCTTTCTTTCTTGAGCAGTAATACAACTTTATTGTTGCTCCATGGATATTTCCCTCTTTGAGGGTTTTACCATGTAAATATTTTTGTCTCTTTCTTTGATTTGTTATTTTTCGTCCCTGTGGTTAACCACATGTTGATTTCCCAATATGGTATTAAAGTGCCTATGGCCCAGTCACTCATGATGCGACATGACAGAGAGTATTGCACTGGATGTAGCCTTTCTTTCTTGGGCAATGATACAACTTTTTTGTTGCTCCATGGTCGTTTCCCTATTTGAGGGTTTTACCAAGTAAAACTTGTTGTCTCTATATTTGATTTGAGTGAGCTATTTCTCTATGGTGTTCATTCCTGTGGTTACCCACCTATTAATTTCCCAATATGGTATCAGAGCACGTATGAAGTTAACTCCTATTTTGTTCGAAAATCAAGGTAGCTTGCGGCAACTAGAAATGCTTTTCGAGTGCATATCAGAGTCCCATTTGTTTCTTATACAATCGGACCTGATATCAGTCTTGAGCATTTGAAGAGATTCAAATACTTTCTTTTGGTTTTCAAATCAGACCTATGGAGATCCAGGCTTCTTGTGCTTTTTAAAACTCTAACCATTCCATTCTATCTGGAGTGGTCCTTTTAGTAAGATTTGACTTTCGTTTCGTCAAAATAGGACTTTGTTTGCCTCCAATCTGAAGATTTCACTCCATTCCATCATGGTCGTCCATTTGAATAGGGGTAAAAAGCTTTGGTTTACGAAGTTTTGATTTAATAATACTTCCAACCATCGTTCTATTTTTTCTGGCAAAATCTTTTGGTGGTTTCTAGTGCTTTTTTTGTGGTGAATTTTGCAGTTGTTCATGGCCCTTTGTTTCAGCCCTGCTTGGTATAGTTGGCTTTGTGCTCTCTAGTTCCAGGTCAAGTTTTTGTGGGAAGCAACCCTTTGTTGTTAATCTCTTTTTCTCACGAGGGAAAAGGAGTCAACACTGAGGGAAATCTTATTTTTTAAAGAGGTAGCACCCCTCTACGTGAAGGACACTCTTCACTTATACTTGTCAAATGAAGTAGGAAAAAACTATGCAGTAAATTCCCACGGGAACTTCTAAACTCACATAGATTAAAATTATTCTTGCATTAACAAATAATCTTTAAAATCATTTAATCCTACTTGAGAATGTACCAGGTAGCTTTCAAACCACTTACAAAATATAAACAAAAAAATTTTATATGTATAAAAATGCTCAAACACAGATTTTTGGCCTCCTCAATGTAATACAAGTAAATGAGAAAACCATGATTTACAAGAAGACAAACAGAAAAAGATACAAGTCTGGCAGAGAACTTTGCAGGCTTTTTCATTATCGTTCAAATGGGTTTGATCTTTGAACAAGATCATATATTCAAGATTCCACTTAAATTGAACAAGATAGAACCATAAGAATAATACAAATCTTGGATATCTCTGTGTGGGTCTTTTAAAAAATAATAATGCCAAACAATAGTTGTTCAAAGTATCAGAAACAATAGGACTTGAAAACCTCTACAAAGTTCCTATGGTAGTATTTAAACGAGAAGACTGTGTTTACTCCTCTGAGTTGGGATGGGGCTCCAGCCATGTTGGAATAATACGGAAATCTTATGTAGAAAAAAAAGAGGGCTAATATGTGTTTCACAGTTATAACACATAGGGAGGTCAAATGGCAAAAGGCATGGCCAGTAGAAAATTTAGAAAAAAGGGGGAATCTGAATCGCTCTTACAATATTTAGAGGGAAAAAATGTGTTGTGTTGTAAACCCTTCTCTCGTCCTTGAAAGATCCTTTTATGCTCCTTTAGTTGAACCATGAATGACTCTCTCGACCAAACTGTCTTTGCTCTTTTTATCTCATAATGATTTGGTAGCAATAGTGGCTGCTTGGTCCACCCAAGTTTTAACATAGTCTTGAAGTGGGGCCACAGCAATCTCCTCCTCAATCTTAAAGTGAGCATTTCATACTAGATACCACATAGGATGTTGACCTAGTCTTTGCATAGCCAGTTACATTCCATGTTATCGACCACAAAGGATGTCAACCATTTCTTCACCTTCACGTTAGAAAAGTGGGTATGGCTAACTTTTGTCCCTAGACAGCCTTATTCTCAACTAAAACAGCTAGGAATTCTTCTTTTGCAATCAACATATCATCTCGAATGAGGATTGGGCCCTTCAATTTCTTCATGACTTCAAATACTTTGAAAAACAGTTGAGACTTCTAGTGCTCAAGACCATCCCAAACTACTATCAGTTCTTGAATAGTCTCAATTATGATGTCCCAACCCCTTCTTATCTTGATGAGCCTAGTATTGAAAGGGAGATTGTCCCTTTGTCATCTCAATGATCCTACTATCTGAAGGGAGATTGTCCCTTTATCTCAGGTGAAGACTTGCAGACTTTATTTTCTAGGTGAAAGTATTGAGATAAGTCTCACAAAAACCTTAATCTTTTTTTTAGCTCCTTTTCCAACATTTCCTTGAGACCAAGGATTTATTTGGTAATAAGAGAGGCTTCATTCACGACTCCCCAAAAGTTTAAGAACAAGGTCATCCTCTCTTTGACATTGCTTAAAACAATCTTTCTTACGCCGTATAGTAGTCCCCGAGTTGCTTTTACTTTATTTGGCTTCTCAGTATGATCTTCTTAAGTCTCTCCAGATATTTGAGAGGTGAGAGGCTCAGGGTTCAACACCCTTTCAATTCTGCTACCCTATTCCTTAGCTCTTGTGTTTCCTCTCCCTATTCACCAACTGCATGCTCTAACAATTCACCAAAGGCTTTACGCATTGTCAAATCACTGAATCTTTGATATCATTAGCATCAAAACAAAATCATTTATTTCAGTTACTCTCCCCTTTAATCCCTGCTCTGGACATCAACAACTTTTTACCCGGTTTATCATAACTAGAATGATGCATGGTAACAAAAATATGTTCAAAGGTAGGAATAATTTACTGCACCATTCATTTCCTTTCGACTTAGCAATGTTTACTTGGGCAGTAGCCCCAGAAACAGGTTCAACCATAACATCAAGAATTTCAATGTTATTACCAGCATTAACCTATCATTTAGCATCTCCTCCAGACAACAATTCTTGCTCATTGTTTATCTTCCTCTTAGAAGGAAGTGTTGATCTTTTGGTAGAATCGGACAGGTACTCCCACATGAGTTAGTGTGAATAACGTGTGGGAGACATTAATACTCCTATAAACCTTAGGAAATTCACTTTATAAGTTAATTATGTAAGTCAATGTCTTATTATAATATAGTGAGTTTAATTTAATTAAATGCTAAGGTTTTTGGCATTAGTTATTATATTAAATCCTAGCAATTAGATCTACAGTGAATGTGAGATTTAATCTCAGCCCTTGATCACTTTGGAGATCTAGGGTTTTGGATTTAGGGTAAACTCAAGGTTATAAAAGGCAGCCTAAGTGAGACCAGTAGACACACACACACATAGTGAGAGTGAGATCTCATTGATTGGGTGGAGAAGGACTTCCATCCAAGTGTGCAGGGCAAGGTCCGAGGAAAGGAGCAGTAAGGGAGATAACAGCTAACCAACAAGATCGAAGAATTGATCTTGAGGTTTGTACGTCTTGGCTATTTGTTGTATTGTATTTTCCTCAAGTGGGCCATTATGCCAAGACGGGAGCCCAAATTAATAATAATAAACATCTCACAGTACTACTTTTCCCTTCGGGGTGTTTCCAGGGGTTTTTTACCCAGAAATTTCATGTGCAATGTGTTTGGCTTCCAGTTTTTTGCTTCCGCTGTAATGTTTTGTTAAAAACCCAGTTGTGCTTTTATTCAATAAATTAGTTTATTTGTAATTAATTGTCGGGTGCTCGGTTAGGGAAAATTAACATGATATCAGAGC
>JASDQU011101647.1:646-15329 GCA_032191745.1 Picea mariana
CAGAAGAAAACCTGGTAGTTAGAGTTGCAAACTATCAATTAATTGCAGGTCATATATACAAGCTGGGAGCAGACAACATTTTGAGAAGGTGTGTGATGGAACATGAACGACCCATGGTTCTAGCAGAAGCTCATGAAGGTATAATGAGAGGACACTATGAAGGAAAGGCTACTACGTAGAAGGTATTGAATGCATGTTTATGGTGGCCAACAATTCATAAAGATGCAAAACAATATTTCCAGAACTGTGATGTCTGTTAGAGGGTCAGAAAATCCAAAAGGAAGGGTGAGATGCCTCTAAGACCCCAAGTAACTCTTCATGTATTTGACAAGTGGGAAAGATATTTTGTCGGACCTATTAATCCACCATAAAGAAGGTTAGGATCACGATACATCATTACTATGACATAATATTTAATCAGATGGGCAGAAGCAACACTAGTTAAGGATTGCAGCCCAGAGACAACAACACACTTCTTATTTGAGCAGGTGATTAAAAGATTTGGATGTTCCAAGATCTTGATGAGTGACCAAGGCACCCATTTTATTAATATTACAATCCAGGCTATGATTGAGGAATTTGAAGTCTACCACCAGAAGAGTACACCATATCATCCTCAGGAAAATGGGACAGTAGAATCTTTCAACAAGATTTTGGAGAATGCCTTAACAAAGATTTTTAACGTGAACAAAGATGATTGGGATTTAAAAATACAATCAATGTTATGGTCATACAGGAATACATGCAAGAATTTGACAAGACATACACCATTCATATTGGTGTATGGACAAGAAGTAGTGGTTCCATTAGAATTTTTGGTACCCAGTCTGCGCGTAGCAACAATTACAAATATGAATGAAAGAGGCACAATAAAAGAAAGGTTAAGTCAACTAATGGAACTAGAAGAAGACATGATTCTGGCAGGATTCTACCAAGAGGTGCAGAAAGCAAGGGACAAATCCTGGCACGACAGACACATTAAGAAGAAGTGCTTGAAGGAGGGAGATCTAGTTCTCCTCTATGACAACAAATTTTTGCAACATCCTGACAAGTTCAGAATGCATTGGCTAGGACCATATGAAGTGAAGTATGCCACATATGGAGGATCTATGCAGCTAAAGGACTTGACAGAAACATAAATGCAAGAAATGGTGAATGGTAGTCGACTGAAACTATATAGGGACAATCGAGCTATTAACTCTCAGTAGTTGCAACGCAGTAAGGAAGCCATGTGTATAGTGTACTATAGTATAAATTAGGAAAGAAAAATTACAAAAATACATAAAAAGTAGAAAAAAGAAGAAAAAGGAAGACAAAAATAGAAAAATGAAGAACAAGCCAAAAATAAGTAATTAGGAGGAAGAAGTGATTCAGGAATGACATCGCGCAACAATTGGTGCGACAAAATTTGGAAGACTGCGCAGAGGAAAATTGGACATTGTGCAAATGACTGGAAAAAGTGAAAAATACGACCAGACATTAATGACCGAGTCTATAAAGAGGGAAAATCAAGGGAAAGCTCGACAATTTGCGATTTTTGAGCAAAGAGAGAGTTGAAGAGAGCAACCTAGGAAAAATTGTGTGAAGAAGGTAACTATTGACTAATTAGCATACAATATGACACCTCCGAAGGTTGGTTCCCCAGGGTGATATGCTAGTGTTACTTGTTAAGCTAGAAGAAGGAAGGAAAGAATGACAGAGCCCGAGAATGTTGTAGAACTGGAAGCCGTCACAACATCGATGAGATAGTCGATCAATTTGATGAAGGTAGAGGAGGAAACATTGATGGATGCACAAGTCAAAATGGGTCAGATCTCCAAAAACCAAAATGGAAACGAAAACCCTAACCCAAAAACATCTGCAGAACCTAAGGAAATGAAGGGCCAAAAACAAGGTCATATCCCTGAGGAGGTGTTGGTCGAGGACATGACAAACCGACCAGAGATCAAAGGAGAGGAAGAATACACAAAATAAACAGTGGAAGAAGCCCACCCAACCGCCAGACATAAAATAAAGGTGCATGATGCAACATATATCACACTCCCGTACATCCCGGACGTTGTGATCACAGTGGAAGATATGCTCGGGAAAGTGATGAAACTGAGATACGTCGACCATGATGTTAGAGACGTGGTGAAGTTTCCAAAATAGGTGTAGGAAACTTATTTGGCAGACACAGGGGATATAGGAACCCTAGGAAGACCCATATTGGAGCCCGTGCAATGAATTACAGGGTTGTATAATTCAGGTATCATGAACCTGTTGGATATACCGCGTTTTGGGTGCAGTAAGAATGTTTCGGGTGCAGTAAGATTGTGGGACTGTGTGTGAAGCAATTGTTGGCAAGGGTACATGGAGGTAGCCTATGGATTGATAGGCCAGTTCCCATTGATGTGGCTCTGATTGCAAAAATTATAGGGTTTCCCACTATTAGCGCACAACCTGAAGAGTACCTAGAGAATAAAGCACAAGAAAATGAAATTGTAAATATAGTGAAAGCGCAGTTTGGAAAACCATGGGGAATCGAGGTACCATCATCAAACACATCAATGACACTGCAACAAGGTTCTCCAACAAGATAATGTCTTGCCAATTGTTGAGAAAGCACAGGAAGGAAGAGGGCCCAACAGGAGTCATAGCAGTAGCCGTGCAGTGCGCAAAAGGAGTAATGTTTAGTTGGGCGCCCTACCTGTTAAACCATTTTTTATCGATAGCAAGGATGCATAGGATAATGGAACCGAGTTCCCTTTGGTAGGTTGGCAGGAACGAAAGTTCTTAGATTTTGTAGATAGGAAGGGGAAGTGCTACATAGTGAGGTATGAAACCCTCTGGCAAGCAAAGGACAATAAGAATCAACAAGAAAACAACACAGTGTTTTCCATGTTTTTGGAAGTCATGCAATAGAAAAAAAGAAATGTATGGAGGATTCTTGTCGAGGTGGTCAAGGAAAACATAGGTATTTACAGGTTTAAGTCATCCAAACATCACATGTGGATCCAGGCCACAAGGGACCCGATGAAAAAGTGGCTGAAAATGCAGTACTTCCTATCAAGGGAAGAGGTCAACTGGATTATCAAAGACTGGCCCACTAAGTGGAAGGTGCCAACAACAAAGAAAGAATCCAAACCCAAGGAGCCAAAAGAGAAAAGAATAATGACAAAGACAATAAGTCCAACTAACAACACCAGAAAGGATGCAAAGTGCACCCAAGCGTCAGGAAGCAGTACAACAATGAAAAATCCAAGGAGGAAAGAAACAGTGTCAAGGGAAGAAGTCAAGGGCGATGGCAAGAATTAATAAACCACTAGGCCCAAATAGGAGGCTACAAAAAAGAAGAAGAGTGGGGAACAACCCTCACGGATGAAGAGAATTGCTATGCAGGAGGAGGAAACATGCAAGAAGATGAAATACCATAAGAATCCTCCAGTAATCACAATTACAGAGGATGATGCCGAAATAGTGGCAGGAAAATTCTAGGATAGGGGAGAAGACGTCATACGCACAACCGAGGCGTAGAGGGAGGAGATCATGGCTAAGTTGGTAGAAGTACATGAGTATCTACAAAGAATATAGATTCCTACTGTGCAACAAGTTACAATGCAACAGACCGAGAAGACAAAAAACACCCATGGAGAAGGGACAAGAGGAAACATTGGAGATAGTGTTAAAGGGTAGTGACACCTTCAAGGTCACACAACAGATGATGAGAGTTGATGAAGAGACAACAAAAAATAAATTTGGGGACATCGACCAACTTGTGTTGGTGATGGCATTGATACCTACAAAGGAACTATACAGATTACAAGCAAGTGTGATGCAAGAAGTCCAATCCAGAGCTCGCGTAGATGCCACTAACTTGGAAGTTGGCAGGGAGGTTATAGAGGTGCTGCAAATTATCTGTGACCAATTGACTCCTGAGAAGGAGAAGGATAATAAACACACAAAAAGTTTAGATAAGGGACTAACATAACTCTATAACAACATCCCAGACTACGCACAGGAGCCAAAATACACACTAGAAGGAAAGTTCCAGAGGATTGCACACTAGAAGGAAAGTTCCAGAGCTCACGAAAAAATTGACTCCTAATACGCCACCCGAAGTTTGAGATCAAAGAAAACAAGAGGAAACTACGCACATGTGACCAGACTGCTCAAATGTGGACCAACATGGAAGAAGACGAGAAAATCCAACAAGTAGATTAGAAGCAAGAGAAAATAACGATAGACATTTAGGAACTAAAACAATAGTAGAGGGAAATGGCCATCCTAGAAGGGATGAGGAGCGCGCATGATATGAAGAACCTATAGGTAGAGTTGAAGACAACACATGAGGACAAGCAAATGAGACAGGCTCAACTAGAGCCATTACAATAGGAAGCAGAGGGGATGCTAGAAAAATTGCAGGCAAATAAGGGGAAAATAGATAAAATACATGTAGAATGCATAACAGTGTTGGAAGAGCACATTACAACACAGAGTTTGGAAAAGTTGGCAGAGCACAACACCCAAATTAAAGAGAAAGTCACTCAGTTGGAAAATGTGTTCCAAGAGTTGCATCTAGCCATCCAGAGTGTACAATAAGGTACAGTGGTTCGGGATGAGCCACATGTCAGTGTTGGGGGTTTGTTGGCACATGCCTCTTTTGGGAGAGAAAAGTCTATTTTGAGTGTAGGCCTATTTTGGGAGAGACAAGCCTATTTTTGGGCACATGCTTATTTTGGGAAAGCTAAGCTTAATTTTGGAGCACGCACGATATGTGGCGGAAAAGTAGCATGCAAAAGATCAAGGAAAAGCATCATGCAAAATAGGAAGGAATAATAACATGCAAAACATGGAGGAAAAGCAACATGGCACACATGTAGACAAACCTAGCCATGTTAGGATTAGGATTTTTGGAGATCAATGTAATGACTATAAGCTACTAGAATAATATAAATAAAGACCCAGGAGGTGTAGTAGAGGTTGGTCAGTAGTTCTGGTTCAGTAGTTAGTTGGTCGAGGAGATATAGTTTTGGTATGAATAAGATAATTTCTGAAGGTTAGGTCATAGAATGTGGAGCCTGGTGTGGTCTAGTCCACCTCTTGGAGGGTACTTACCCTCCTGTTTTATTGTAATCATAAAGAATGTAATGCACACAACACAAATTTTGTAGAATGATGAATAAAATAGTAAAAGAGACAGATCTTTGTGGACGTAGTCCTAGGGGGGTGAACCATAGTAGTTATACTGTGTTAATGTGTTTGAATGATTGTTTTGATGTAATGTTATTTATCAATTAAAGAATGAATGGTTAAATTATCTAATAAAATCATACATGCATAGTTTGATGAATGAATGAATACTAGATTTAGATGCATGGATAATAATTTTGATGCACGAGGAAAAGGAACATAATACAATCCCAATCCCTTCCTTGACTGCAAACACCTGAGTATTGCAGTTCCCCATAAAACTATCTCAGGTGACAATGCGTGTTGCACTCTATGCACAACGTTGCCTTCTGGTTTACCTAGAGGGCCGATAGTTTCAGGGTTTTGTTGGAAACCTTTCAGATCAGAACCTAGGTTAGCCCAAGCGTCCAACACCTCTCTAGAGGAGAGACCGACTATACACTCTTGTTTTTCATTTCACTTTACTCTTATTCTATGACATGTGTAAGCTCAAGGGAAGTGGAATTTATGGTTTCTCTACTTGTAACACTCTTGAGAGCTTGAGGCTATCAATTCCATGGAATTTCCCATCACACTAATCTTATCATCTATTAGAAATCCAGTGTTTCTCACTTCATTCAATTTCGATTTCTAATTATATATTTCATTTGTGTTGGGGAAGTCAATCCATCTAGTCTGTGACCTGAGACCATTTTCACCCTTCCAGACTATCTTAATTTCTCCCTTTTCATAATGATTTCCTCTTACCTCTCACAAGGCTGAAGATTATCATGCTAATATTTCACATTATTACCATTAATAATCAGAGGAAATAAATACCCTGGCTTGCAAGGATAATGATTTTATATCAAAATTTGTATTGATCTTGTAACCATGACAAAGTTTGTTGATGGCCAGATATCTTCAGAACTGGGATGGAATCAAAATATTATGATCCTAGTTGTTTAGATTGATTGATTATGATTTTAGGAGCAATACATTGTGCCCATGTAATACCCCTGTTTCCCCTAGTTTGTAAATATAACTATAACTGGACAAGAGAATATGGCAAACTAGATATGTGTGAATGTTTGATTTGATGAAAGTTTGTATAAAAGGGTCAATGCATGTGTTTTATTTTATTAATAGAAAATGGATAAGTGTTGCATAACGACTGAAAGAGAGGGGTTTGCCAAGATAGACCATGGATGCTATGAGAGAGATGGTGAGGGAAACCAAGAATGGTTGAGATGACCCTCACCAAACCAACACCTTACTAGATGCAATTGCTAAACAATCCTTTCACCCAGAAATGAATTACCAGTCAGGCCAGTAGTTAGAAGGCCCTACTCAAGAGTTAATGAGGAGATGGGGCAGGGTACCCATCTATAAGGATTCCAGACCTGACCTCGAGTTGGGGATTCAAACCCACACAACCTTGCTGAGAAAGGTAAGAAAGGAAGTAATTCAGGGACAAAGGCATATCTGCAAGGAAGCAGAGTGGAGAAAATGATCTCCAGAAGAGAAGAGAGCGCTTTCAACTCTGGAGTTGAAAGGAAAACTGAGAAGCAAAGTCGTTCTGGGTGCAAGAATCCATGGGAACGATTTTCACTACAAGATGATAAATGAGGCTGACAAATGATTGCGAAAGTACTCATACAAACCTCCTTGCTTGGTATAGAGAAAAATTGGTTGCCAAGATCTTGTTGGAGGAGGAGAGTAGCCTTCATCCCTGACTGTTGTTGAGCAAGGAGAAAGAGTCTCTCTCAGAGCATCATGGTCTAGCTCGGGGGTGGACAACGGTTAATCTGTCAGGAGTGGTTGTGCCTATGGTTGGGTGGAAGCAAGCACTCCTTTAAGCAATCACTTCACGGTTTCTAGTTTCTGATAAGTATCTTCATACTCTATGTAATGAGATGGATGTGATGGTTGAATGTCTGTGTTTATGGTTAAGTTTTACAGTGTTTGAACAATTATTAGAAATTCTCATTTGCTTCTGTAAACTACTATATTTACCTAGTATTCTGTTTGCCTCAGTTTAACAGCTAGAGAACTATGGGATGTGAGTCTGTAAGTGAGTCTAAGTATAGGCTATGGTTTCTGCACTGGCTAGAGATTTTCTAAGGGGACTTTTCCCCAAGATGGACTTTGTAGTGCAAGAGTCAGGATGGGTTTAGCCAAATTATTTCAATGATGTAGACCTCTCGAATTCCCTTCGTGGGAAGACTGAGTTTGAATTCGGTGGAAGTAGGGCACCTCCATCAGACCCTTCACCTGTATGACCAAGGGATCATGCCCGGGTCTGTTAGGTAGCTAGAGAGGTAGTGGGGGTAGTTAGATATAATAAATGTAAGATGACTTCTTAGAAGGTTCTACTTCTAGAAGATTCCTCCTTTAGAATGCTCTTAGGTGATGGTAGCACTATATAAAGGGGTTCAAGCAATGTAATGGAACATGAAGACAATTATTATATTTGGAGCAGTATCTCAATAGGAGAATGCCCCCTCGAAGAGGCAAGTGAATAGGAGAGGATCCCTTCCATAATAGGATCCATTGTATGGTGTTTCCCTACCTCAAGGGTTTGATAGTAATAAATGAGATTTTGCATGTTGTTCTTGTATATCTGTTTTGGTGCTTTTGTATTCAGTCTTTGATTCTTAACAATTGTTAAGAACTTGAATAGATCTACAAATATAATCACCACAAATTCTGAATACACAATAGATCCACAAAGAAATATAGAAGAAACCACACATTATTATTACCAAACCCTTGAGGTAGGGCAACACCATACAATGGATCCTATTATGGAAGGGATCATCTTCTGTTCACTTGCCTCTTTGAGGGGGCATCCCTCTATTGAGCTACCGCTACAAATACAATAATTCTCTTCATGTCCCATTACATTGCTTGAACCCTTTTATATAGTGCTACCATCACCTAAAAACATTCTAGAGGAGGAATCTTCTAGAAGTAGAACCTTCTAAGAAATCCTCTTACATTTTTTATATCTAACTACCTATTTATTATATCTAACTACCATAGTGGGCCTTATTTAATAAGATATTGGACCTAGTCCACCTTACATTGAATGGCCTCCACTTTTATCACTATGGGCCCTCTACTACCCCCCTCCCCTCCCCCCTCCCCCACTACATCTCTAGCTACCTAACATTCCATCCCCCTTATGAAAGCATTCTCCTCAACGCTTGATGTAAAACCATATACCAGGGTCCCATGGATAAGTGTGGACCATAGTGCTGAAGTAGACTAGAGAACCGTCCCATTGAGAAATGGAAGCCACCATGCTGAAGTAGTCCAAATTCCATTGTAAACTAGGGTCCCATGTCCAATTTCTCATGTGAACTCCACACAGAAGATATCGACACCCAATAACCAACTGAAAACGATGCTCCCAATACTGACACCTATCATGTGGATTCAAATAAGAATATCCATCCACATAGTGGGAAAGGGTCAAAGATGAATATGGAAGGAAAAATATTGTTGTAGAATATGCATGTTGGACACTGGTAATCATAACTGGCTCCTGATGTGTCACATTGATGTGCTCTACAGAAGGTGGAGTAGAGTCATCAAATAAAAGATGGAAGTGGTTGTCATCCTAGAAATGACAACTATGCATATACCAATCATCACAATCGGCCTCAAAATCATACAAATAGTATATTTCTTAAGTATATTCATCCATGATGTTTGCCATAAGAAATCTCTCCTGCATGCTATCCAATGAATCTTGAATACTACGAAAACTATCATTGAGGCCATCTACAAGGTTATGCAATTTGTCATGCAATGTGTCACACAATTGGGCTTTGAATGCTTCAGTGATATGTAGAATTTCTTTGAGATTTTGAGAAGAAATAGTCATATGATAACCCTATGAAATCTGCAGTCCCACCACCATCATGAAAAAACCCAAAAAATAGAACAATAAATTACTGCAGAAAATCGCGGCGTTTTCCGAAAAAATCCTGAAAAACTGTTGAATTTAAAATGCTCATAAATTCACTTCCCAAACTTCGTTTCGACTGATTTTTTTTTTGAAATTGGGTGAAATTGTGAGAGAAAATTAGATCTGTAATTTTTTTGGGCAAATTTGGCCTCCACAGAAAAAAGCTTGAAAAATTGCATATTTTAAAATTTCAATATCTTGACTTCCCGGACTCCGTTTCGGACTATTTTTTTTTCAACTTGGGTGTTTTTCTGAGAGG
Organism: Picea mariana; assembly: GCA_032191745.1. Classification (NCBI taxonomy): domain Eukaryota; kingdom Viridiplantae; phylum Streptophyta; class Pinopsida; order Pinales; family Pinaceae; genus Picea; species Picea mariana. The sequence continues at coordinate 10,033 of JASDQU011101647.1, forward strand.
AACTCAGATATACAACATGTTTTTGAAAATTTTTCACAGAAATATACTGAAAATTTCAAGAATTTCGTGGCCCTCTTTTTTATTCTCCGAAAAAAAAAATCTGCAAAAATAAAAATATTTGCCCACATTGTCTGCTAAGGAAAGTGCTCTGATACCAATTGTTAAGAACCTGAATAGATCTAGAAATATCATCACCACAAATACTGAATAAAAAATAGATCCAAAAAGCAAGATAAAAGAAACCATACTTTATTATTACCAAACCCTTGAGGTAGGGCAACACCATACAATGGATCCTATTATGGAAGGGATCCTCTCCTGTTCACTTGACCAATTGTTAAGAACCAAATACTAAATACAAAAGCACCACAACAGATATACAAGAACAATATGCAAAATCTCCTTTATTACTATCAAACCCTTGAGGTAGGGCAACACCATACAATGGATCTTATTATGGAAGGGATCCTCTCCTGTTCATTTGCCTCTTCAAGGGGGCATCCTCCTATTGAGCTACCACTCCAAATACAATAATTTGCTTCATGTCCCATTACATTGCTTGAACCCCTTTATATAGTGCTACCATCACCTAAGAACATTCTAGAGGAGGAATCTTCTAGAAGTAGAACTTTCTAAGAAGTCCTCTTACATTTATTATATCTAACCACCCATTTATTATATCTAACTACCATAGTGTAGTGGGCCTTATTTAATAATATAGTGGACTTAGTCCACCTTACATTGAATGGCCTCCACTATTATCACTATGGGCCCTCTGCCCCCCCCTCCCTCCCCACTACCTCTCTACCTACCTAACAATGTCCTTAACAAATTCATGACTAAGAGATCAGTGTGTAACCCATGATAATTTTTGGAAGACCCATGTGACTAAGGTATGGGAACCCTATGCTAGGCCTGAAAGGAGATAAGTCTTTATGGCTTCAGAACTCTGGGAGTTCAGAGCTTCGAGGTGTTACGACCTTACCATTTTCCAACCGATCGAAGGAAAATTGTTGACACGATCAACCACGAGGCTGACCGACATATGGAGGTTTCTCTAACTCTGGCAGAATAGACATGTCCCACCATTAAAACCTGACTCACTCACCAATCACAAAGTAACACGAGTCGCAGATCCAAGGGTATTCAACAGTTCCCCTGGCCATTGAATCTACGCTGAAGTCAACTTCGACGCTGACCACTTCAGGGTAACAATGATGTCATGACCCCAAATTCCTCGAATGTTGAAGTTGTGAATTTATTAGGGTCATGGATCTAGGAATCCATTGGGAATCACTCTCATCTGTTAGATCGAACTTAGTGAAGAGGTAGCGCTAAGTACTTCAGAGAAGTCCCACTTCGGGAGAATAGAGGAGGTTTAACGCCAAAACATTTGAATGCCCGAGTTGTGAAGTAATGCACATTGTCGATATAAGGAACCTTTGGGATCCCTCTTGACCGTTTGATCAACCAAGAATAAGGACTTATGTACAACACTTCGATGAAGTCCTACTTCGGGAGGAAAGGATTATGGAGTGGGTAGAAACCCCCAAATGCCAAAGTTACAAATTAACGTGTGCCGTATATTCATGGATCTACGTGGACACACCTCGATTGTGGGATCTAAGGGGCATTGGGAGACAACTGGAAAGAACTTCAGAATTCAAAGCTTCGGGAGGTTTGGCAAGTAGGTGAAGCTAGGAACCCCCAGAGGCTGCCAATCTCGAATTGACATTGCATGTTGACATCACCTAGGGTGACGTGGATTCCTCTCTTATATGCCACATCTCACCCTGATTTGTGCTTCTCACATAATCTAAAGGAAATTAGAATGCAACACATGTAATCTCCCGATGAGGACACGTGTTACCCCTATCCCATGTCGCATGTCATCCCCCTGGTGCATGAATGCTCGGTCAAAGGTTGGTGGAGTATCCGAGACTTCAGAAGTTTGGGAATTCAGAAAGATTGGGAGGCTAGAATGTTGGGGCTAAATCATCCAAGGGGCCGAACCCACCTGTCCTTGTCTCTACGTATAATGTGTCACCACATGTAATTGTGGACCCTTCGAGAGTCTGGGACTTCGAGACTCTGGGGAATGTGTGCGTAAAAAGAAAAAGGGGCGTTTAGAGTTGAACGTTGAACTCCCCTCTATCCTATGTGTTAAATAAGGAACAAGCCCCCACCGTTGGATTGGACGGTTGGTGGAATTCCACCGTATATGTAGAAATATGGAGATGATATGAATGAGATGGACCCATGTGGTCCTTGACTAATAACACCCGAAGAGCTTCGGGAGGCAATAAATTGCAATCCATAACTCAGATTTCAGTATGGTGGAAATCGTTAGAAAGCTCGTGGTGAGTAGAAGCCGATGGAGATCCTAGAATTAGGATTTGAGATAGTTAAGAAAAACAAAATTATGATTCTCCATCCCTTAAAAGAATATTTAGGCATCATTTTTGCTACAAATTGGTATGAGAGCATGGCAACAACACTTGGCCTGCTTGGGATCATGCACGAGTCACATAAAAATATTATTAGAGAACTTTAAGGGGTAACACCCTACCTTACCTCCTTCTATAAGAAACTTGTTTGAACCTCTACTGAAGAGAGGAATGAAACCTTCTATTGTTGATAGATGTTTTGAAAATATTCATTGTATGTTGCTAATGTTTCCAAATAAAGAAGCTGAATTCTTCTTGCAATGATACATGTTGTTCATAAACTAGTAGATAAATAACTATCGGAAAATGTTTTATCAACACTTAAGCAGTTAATGAACATCAAGAAAACTACAACGTAACTGATGGTGACACACCATGAGTTGGGGGAAATATGCCACAATAGAGAGGAAGAATCTGATGAGAGGAGGGCGGTGGAAACCCCTCTGGATTTGGATGAAACTGTAAGAAGCCTCATGGAATAATTACAGAGTTGTAAGGATGACAATGAAAGGCTGATAAAAGAGTAAGAAAAGAAAACTGAAATTAATGCAGCCTTATTGCAAATATTTTCAAACATACAAAGGTAGCTATAACATGGACCAGTATCCAGTCATGTGGACAGACGTCATACGAAGAAAACTCCAAGTCCACCTAAGATACAAAAGCATGGTATTGAAAGTGGCCACACCGGGAGGAGCACCTCAAGGAAATCCCAACACAGATCCAAGAGACACTCACCAGAATATTCCTCTGGTGAGGACACTGACAACTCCAAGGAATCTTCCAGTGGAAAAACTAGTTCATATTCCCAGTCGAGAAGGAAGAAAAGGAAACATTGCAAGAGACATGAACCTGAAGAATTTAAGAAATCCAAACCACCCACCTTCGATGGAGATATTAAAAAGGGGAAAGAAGCATAAGTTTGGCTACTTGGCTTGAAGAAGTACTTCAGAGTCCATGACTACTTTGAAAACATAAAGGCTTGGATATCCATTTTCAACCTGAATGGGAAAGCTTCCATTTGGTGGGAGGACCTTAGGAATGTGAAAGGAATCCATGAAAAGGACTTGTCATGGAAACAATTTGAGAAATACTTCAAGAAGAAGTATCTGTCATAAAAGTACTTTGATGGGAAGACCAAGTAGTTCTATGAACTCAAGATGGGAAAACTCACCATAGATGAATATATCAACAAATTTCTTGAGTTGATGACGTATGTGCCCTACATAAATGATGAAAAAGTAAATATGCAATGATTTATTAGTGGAGAACCTCAGTCCTACCGGGACATAATTGAGTTTGATTAGCCAAAGACTTTAGAAGATACTATTTGAAAGGAAAGGTATTTCTATGAGAAATTCAAGAATAAGACAAAACCCCATGAGGACTAGAAGAAGAAAAACAATTCGATATTCAAGAAGAAGGGGTTTAAATCCTGAAGATTTAAGAACCATGTGAAAACATCTAGGATGATCCTTCCTACTAGAAGTGTGTATCAACAAAAATTTCCATCCCAGAGTGGAAATAAACCATTCAGAGCAATTCCAAGTAAGAATGATAACACAAAGAGAGAACCCTTGAAATGTCGGGGTTGTGGAGAAGAACATCTATTGAGGGAATGCCCACATAGGCAACAAAATAATAGGAGGGTCTACAACGTCCAAGAGGCTACCACATTCAATGATGTGGCTAGGATCATGCCACAAATTTATGTAGCCTTGGATAATAGACACACTGACTGAAGATGGAAGGTATGATTTCCAACCATCTTGTTTCCATTTTAATTGACCCTGGTTCTAATTTGAATTATGTCACCCCTCAAACTGTTGAGAAATGTAAATTGCAACAAGTTAAACATGATAAATCTTGGTTGGTGCAAATGACCACTGGAACCAAAAGGAAGGTAACAAAGGCCATACCAACATGCAAATTCATTATGAATGGATTACCCACCCGAGCAACCCTAAACAAGCTCCCTTTACGATCTCATGACCTGTTGATTGGAATGGATTGGTTGGATGCCCATAAAACCAAGTTGGACAGTTACAATAAAAATTTGGAGTGTGACGATGGAGAAGGGAGAAGGATAACCCTACAAGGGACTCAAAATCCTGTATCAGTGAGACAAATATCAACCCTCCAAGTGAGGAAGTATTGCAGAAAGGGATGTTCCTTGTATGCAATACAAGTGCTGAAATATGTTGAGAAAAACAAACCCATTCTAGAGGACCATCCCATATTAAGAGAGTATAAATATGTATTCCCAGAAGAGGTGCCAGGTCTACCTAGTCCAACAAGGGACATTGACTTTTCAATAGAACTTTTACCAAGAGTGGTGCCAATGTATAGAACACCCTATAGAATGAGTACACTAGAGCTAGTTGAGCTCAAGCTACAACTAAAGGATATGTGGGACAAAGGCTACATTCAACCAAGTGTGTCTCCATGGGGAGCACTAGCCTTGTTTGTGAAAAAGAAGGATGGCACACTCATATTGAGCATGGATTATAGAAAACTCAATAAGATGACCAGTAAGAATAAGTATCCCTTACGAAGGATCGATGCCTTGTTTGAACAATTAAGAGGTGCTACAATTTTCTCCAAGATTGACTTGAGGTCTGGATACCATTAGGTTTGAATTAACGATGAAGACATCCACAAAACAACCTTTAGAACAAGATATGGTCACTATGAATTTGTGGTGGTGCCATTTGGGCTTACCAATGCACCAACCACTTTTATGTGCTTAATGAATAATGTACTCATAAATTTCTTGGATAGGTTTGTGTTGGTTTTCATTGATTATATCCGAATCTATTCCTAGAATAGGGAATATCATGAAGAACATCT
>JASDQU011101647.1:16705-28794 GCA_032191745.1 Picea mariana
TGCTACCATCACCTAAAAACATTCTAGAGGAGGAATCTTCTAGAAGTAGAACCTTCTAAGAAATCCTCTTACATTTTTTATATCTAACTACCTATTTATTATATCTAACTACCATAGTGGGCCTTATTTAATAAGATATTGGACCTAGTCCACCTTACATTGAATGGCCTCCACTTTTATCACTATGGGCCCTCTACTACCCCCCTCCCCTCCCCCCTCCCCCACTACATCTCTAGCTACCTAACATTCCATCCCCCTTATGAAAGCATTCTCCTCAACGCTTGATGTAAAACCATATACCAGGGTCCCATGGATAAGTGTGGACCATAGTGCTGAAGTAGACTAGAGAACCGTCCCATTGAGAAATGGAAGCCACCATGCTGAAGTAGTCCAAATTCCATTGTAAACTAGGGTCCCATGTCCAATTTCTCATGTGAACTCCACACAGAAGATATCGACACCCAATAACCAACTGAAAACGATGCTCCCAATACTGACACCTATCATGTGGATTCAAATAAGAATATCCATCCACATAGTGGGAAAGGGTCAAAGATGAATATGGAAGGAAAAATATTGTTGTAGAATATGCATGTTGGACACTGGTAATCATAACTGGCTCCTGATGTGTCACATTGATGTGCTCTACAGAAGGTGGAGTAGAGTCATCAAATAAAAGATGGAAGTGGTTGTCATCCTAGAAATGACAACTATGCATATACCAATCATCACAATCGGCCTCAAAATCATACAAATAGTATATTTCTTAAGTATATTCATCCATGATGTTTGCCATAAGAAATCTCTCCTGCATGCTATCCAATGAATCTTGAATACTACGAAAACTATCATTGAGGCCATCTACAAGGTTATGCAATTTGTCATGCAATGTGTCACACAATTGGGCTTTGAATGCTTCAGTGATATGTAGAATTTCTTTGAGATTTTGAGAAGAAATAGTCATATGATAACCCTATGAAATCTGCAGTCCCACCACCATCATGAAAAAACCCAAAAAATAGAACAATAAATTACTGCAGAAAATCGCGGCGTTTTCCGAAAAAATCCTGAAAAACTGTTGAATTTAAAATGCTCATAAATTCACTTCCCAAACTTCGTTTCGACTGATTTTTTTTTTGAAATTGGGTGAAATTGTGAGAGAAAATTAGATCTGTAATTTTTTTGGGCAAATTTGGCCTCCACAGAAAAAAGCTTGAAAAATTGCATATTTTAAAATTTCAATATCTTGACTTCCCGGACTCCGTTTCGGACTATTTTTTTTTCAACTTGGGTGTTTTTCTGAGAGGAACTCAGATATACAACATGTTTTTGAAAATTTTTCACAGAAATATACTGAAAATTTCAAGAATTTCGTGGCCCTCTTTTTTATTCTCCGAAAAAAAAAATCTGCAAAAATAAAAATATTTGCCCACATTGTCTGCTAAGGAAAGTGCTCTGATACCAATTGTTAAGAACCTGAATAGATCTAGAAATATCATCACCACAAATACTGAATAAAAAATAGATCCAAAAAGCAAGATAAAAGAAACCATACTTTATTATTACCAAACCCTTGAGGTAGGGCAACACCATACAATGGATCCTATTATGGAAGGGATCCTCTCCTGTTCACTTGACCAATTGTTAAGAACCAAATACTAAATACAAAAGCACCACAACAGATATACAAGAACAATATGCAAAATCTCCTTTATTACTATCAAACCCTTGAGGTAGGGCAACACCATACAATGGATCTTATTATGGAAGGGATCCTCTCCTGTTCATTTGCCTCTTCAAGGGGGCATCCTCCTATTGAGCTACCACTCCAAATACAATAATTTGCTTCATGTCCCATTACATTGCTTGAACCCCTTTATATAGTGCTACCATCACCTAAGAACATTCTAGAGGAGGAATCTTCTAGAAGTAGAACTTTCTAAGAAGTCCTCTTACATTTATTATATCTAACCACCCATTTATTATATCTAACTACCATAGTGTAGTGGGCCTTATTTAATAATATAGTGGACTTAGTCCACCTTACATTGAATGGCCTCCACTATTATCACTATGGGCCCTCTGCCCCCCCCTCCCTCCCCACTACCTCTCTACCTACCTAACAATGTCCTTAACAAATTCATGACTAAGAGATCAGTGTGTAACCCATGATAATTTTTGGAAGACCCATGTGACTAAGGTATGGGAACCCTATGCTAGGCCTGAAAGGAGATAAGTCTTTATGGCTTCAGAACTCTGGGAGTTCAGAGCTTCGAGGTGTTACGACCTTACCATTTTCCAACCGATCGAAGGAAAATTGTTGACACGATCAACCACGAGGCTGACCGACATATGGAGGTTTCTCTAACTCTGGCAGAATAGACATGTCCCACCATTAAAACCTGACTCACTCACCAATCACAAAGTAACACGAGTCGCAGATCCAAGGGTATTCAACAGTTCCCCTGGCCATTGAATCTACGCTGAAGTCAACTTCGACGCTGACCACTTCAGGGTAACAATGATGTCATGACCCCAAATTCCTCGAATGTTGAAGTTGTGAATTTATTAGGGTCATGGATCTAGGAATCCATTGGGAATCACTCTCATCTGTTAGATCGAACTTAGTGAAGAGGTAGCGCTAAGTACTTCAGAGAAGTCCCACTTCGGGAGAATAGAGGAGGTTTAACGCCAAAACATTTGAATGCCCGAGTTGTGAAGTAATGCACATTGTCGATATAAGGAACCTTTGGGATCCCTCTTGACCGTTTGATCAACCAAGAATAAGGACTTATGTACAACACTTCGATGAAGTCCTACTTCGGGAGGAAAGGATTATGGAGTGGGTAGAAACCCCCAAATGCCAAAGTTACAAATTAACGTGTGCCGTATATTCATGGATCTACGTGGACACACCTCGATTGTGGGATCTAAGGGGCATTGGGAGACAACTGGAAAGAACTTCAGAATTCAAAGCTTCGGGAGGTTTGGCAAGTAGGTGAAGCTAGGAACCCCCAGAGGCTGCCAATCTCGAATTGACATTGCATGTTGACATCACCTAGGGTGACGTGGATTCCTCTCTTATATGCCACATCTCACCCTGATTTGTGCTTCTCACATAATCTAAAGGAAATTAGAATGCAACACATGTAATCTCCCGATGAGGACACGTGTTACCCCTATCCCATGTCGCATGTCATCCCCCTGGTGCATGAATGCTCGGTCAAAGGTTGGTGGAGTATCCGAGACTTCAGAAGTTTGGGAATTCAGAAAGATTGGGAGGCTAGAATGTTGGGGCTAAATCATCCAAGGGGCCGAACCCACCTGTCCTTGTCTCTACGTATAATGTGTCACCACATGTAATTGTGGACCCTTCGAGAGTCTGGGACTTCGAGACTCTGGGGAATGTGTGCGTAAAAAGAAAAAGGGGCGTTTAGAGTTGAACGTTGAACTCCCCTCTATCCTATGTGTTAAATAAGGAACAAGCCCCCACCGTTGGATTGGACGGTTGGTGGAATTCCACCGTATATGTAGAAATATGGAGATGATATGAATGAGATGGACCCATGTGGTCCTTGACTAATAACACCCGAAGAGCTTCGGGAGGCAATAAATTGCAATCCATAACTCAGATTTCAGTATGGTGGAAATCGTTAGAAAGCTCGTGGTGAGTAGAAGCCGATGGAGATCCTAGAATTAGGATTTGAGATAGTTAAGAAAAACAAAATTATGATTCTCCATCCCTTAAAAGAATATTTAGGCATCATTTTTGCTACAAATTGGTATGAGAGCATGGCAACAACACTTGGCCTGCTTGGGATCATGCACGAGTCACATAAAAATATTATTAGAGAACTTTAAGGGGTAACACCCTACCTTACCTCCTTCTATAAGAAACTTGTTTGAACCTCTACTGAAGAGAGGAATGAAACCTTCTATTGTTGATAGATGTTTTGAAAATATTCATTGTATGTTGCTAATGTTTCCAAATAAAGAAGCTGAATTCTTCTTGCAATGATACATGTTGTTCATAAACTAGTAGATAAATAACTATCGGAAAATGTTTTATCAACACTTAAGCAGTTAATGAACATCAAGAAAACTACAACGTAACTGATGGTGACACACCATGAGTTGGGGGAAATATGCCACAATAGAGAGGAAGAATCTGATGAGAGGAGGGCGGTGGAAACCCCTCTGGATTTGGATGAAACTGTAAGAAGCCTCATGGAATAATTACAGAGTTGTAAGGATGACAATGAAAGGCTGATAAAAGAGTAAGAAAAGAAAACTGAAATTAATGCAGCCTTATTGCAAATATTTTCAAACATACAAAGGTAGCTATAACATGGACCAGTATCCAGTCATGTGGACAGACGTCATACGAAGAAAACTCCAAGTCCACCTAAGATACAAAAGCATGGTATTGAAAGTGGCCACACCGGGAGGAGCACCTCAAGGAAATCCCAACACAGATCCAAGAGACACTCACCAGAATATTCCTCTGGTGAGGACACTGACAACTCCAAGGAATCTTCCAGTGGAAAAACTAGTTCATATTCCCAGTCGAGAAGGAAGAAAAGGAAACATTGCAAGAGACATGAACCTGAAGAATTTAAGAAATCCAAACCACCCACCTTCGATGGAGATATTAAAAAGGGGAAAGAAGCATAAGTTTGGCTACTTGGCTTGAAGAAGTACTTCAGAGTCCATGACTACTTTGAAAACATAAAGGCTTGGATATCCATTTTCAACCTGAATGGGAAAGCTTCCATTTGGTGGGAGGACCTTAGGAATGTGAAAGGAATCCATGAAAAGGACTTGTCATGGAAACAATTTGAGAAATACTTCAAGAAGAAGTATCTGTCATAAAAGTACTTTGATGGGAAGACCAAGTAGTTCTATGAACTCAAGATGGGAAAACTCACCATAGATGAATATATCAACAAATTTCTTGAGTTGATGACGTATGTGCCCTACATAAATGATGAAAAAGTAAATATGCAATGATTTATTAGTGGAGAACCTCAGTCCTACCGGGACATAATTGAGTTTGATTAGCCAAAGACTTTAGAAGATACTATTTGAAAGGAAAGGTATTTCTATGAGAAATTCAAGAATAAGACAAAACCCCATGAGGACTAGAAGAAGAAAAACAATTCGATATTCAAGAAGAAGGGGTTTAAATCCTGAAGATTTAAGAACCATGTGAAAACATCTAGGATGATCCTTCCTACTAGAAGTGTGTATCAACAAAAATTTCCATCCCAGAGTGGAAATAAACCATTCAGAGCAATTCCAAGTAAGAATGATAACACAAAGAGAGAACCCTTGAAATGTCGGGGTTGTGGAGAAGAACATCTATTGAGGGAATGCCCACATAGGCAACAAAATAATAGGAGGGTCTACAACGTCCAAGAGGCTACCACATTCAATGATGTGGCTAGGATCATGCCACAAATTTATGTAGCCTTGGATAATAGACACACTGACTGAAGATGGAAGGTATGATTTCCAACCATCTTGTTTCCATTTTAATTGACCCTGGTTCTAATTTGAATTATGTCACCCCTCAAACTGTTGAGAAATGTAAATTGCAACAAGTTAAACATGATAAATCTTGGTTGGTGCAAATGACCACTGGAACCAAAAGGAAGGTAACAAAGGCCATACCAACATGCAAATTCATTATGAATGGATTACCCACCCGAGCAACCCTAAACAAGCTCCCTTTACGATCTCATGACCTGTTGATTGGAATGGATTGGTTGGATGCCCATAAAACCAAGTTGGACAGTTACAATAAAAATTTGGAGTGTGACGATGGAGAAGGGAGAAGGATAACCCTACAAGGGACTCAAAATCCTGTATCAGTGAGACAAATATCAACCCTCCAAGTGAGGAAGTATTGCAGAAAGGGATGTTCCTTGTATGCAATACAAGTGCTGAAATATGTTGAGAAAAACAAACCCATTCTAGAGGACCATCCCATATTAAGAGAGTATAAATATGTATTCCCAGAAGAGGTGCCAGGTCTACCTAGTCCAACAAGGGACATTGACTTTTCAATAGAACTTTTACCAAGAGTGGTGCCAATGTATAGAACACCCTATAGAATGAGTACACTAGAGCTAGTTGAGCTCAAGCTACAACTAAAGGATATGTGGGACAAAGGCTACATTCAACCAAGTGTGTCTCCATGGGGAGCACTAGCCTTGTTTGTGAAAAAGAAGGATGGCACACTCATATTGAGCATGGATTATAGAAAACTCAATAAGATGACCAGTAAGAATAAGTATCCCTTACGAAGGATCGATGCCTTGTTTGAACAATTAAGAGGTGCTACAATTTTCTCCAAGATTGACTTGAGGTCTGGATACCATTAGGTTTGAATTAACGATGAAGACATCCACAAAACAACCTTTAGAACAAGATATGGTCACTATGAATTTGTGGTGGTGCCATTTGGGCTTACCAATGCACCAACCACTTTTATGTGCTTAATGAATAATGTACTCATAAATTTCTTGGATAGGTTTGTGTTGGTTTTCATTGATTATATCCGAATCTATTCCTAGAATAGGGAATATCATGAAGAACATCTGCTAAGAGAACATCATCTCTATGCTAAGTTTAGTAAGTGTGACTTTTCCATAAATGAGTCCATTACTTAGAACATGTTATTTATGAGGAAGGAGTGGCAGTTGATCTTGAAAAGATCAAATCCATTATGGATTGGCCTGCCCAAAAGGATGTATATGATGTCAGATCCTTTATGGTCCTAGCAGGGTACTATAAAAGGTTCATAAAGGGATTCTCCAAGATTGGTTGCCCAATCACCTCCCTTCAGAAAAATGGGGTTAAATTCATTTGGACATTAGAATGTGAAGAAATATTTCAAGAGCTGAAATACCTTCTAACCAATGCGCCTTTGCTGAAGATTGCAGACCCAAACAAGGACTTCCTTGTGTGTAAAGATGCTTGCAAGGAAGGGATTAGAGGAGTATTTATGCAAGAAGGACATGTGATTTGCTACGAATCAAGAAAATGGAATGAGAATGAAGTCAATTATGTGACCCACGATGTGGAATTGGCTTCCATAGTACACGCTTTAAAAATGTGGAGGCATTACCTCTTAGGTAGAAGATTTGTGCTTATGACAGACCATAGTGGGTTGAGATATTTGTTTGACCAACCAAAATTCAATGTTAAACAAGCTAGGTGGATGGATCTCCTTAGTGATTTTGATTTTGAAATCAAACATATCAAAGGAAAGGAGAATAGGGTGGTTGATTCCCTTAGTAAAAGTATGCAAGTGATTCACTTGGCATCTGTAAGCGCCACTGAGTCAGACATCAAAGAGAGAGAGTCAAAAGTGCACAAGAAACAGATGCATTTTTCAAAACCGTGACATCATACATAAAGCAAGAGCCCACATGGCTGAAGTATGAAGGCTATCAGATGTTTAATGATGTCCTGCTAACTTACAAAGGTATATTGTATATTTTGAATTGTGATGACTTGAATAGGTTCATAATGGATGAAATACACAAAAGACTATATACTGGTCGTCCTGGTTATCAGAAAATGATTGCGACCACTAGGAGATTATTTTATTGGACCAAAATAAAAAAGGACATAACTGATTACTTAGCTAAGTGTCTAGAATGTCAACAAGTTAAGGCAGAGCATTGGAACCCAACAGGGTTGTTGCATCCCCTACCAATTCCCAAATGGAAATGGGAAACCATCTCCATGGAGTTCATCACAGGGTTACCAAAATCAACCAAATAGAACAACGCCATCATGGTAGTTATGGACAAACTGAGTAAGGATGATCACTTCATTCCCATCAAGTCAACTTGCAAGGAAATAGATATTTCCAGTATTTTCATGAAAGAGATATTTAGACTACATGGCATGCCTAAGAAAATTATATCCGACAAAGATACAAAATTTACTTCAAACTTTAAGAAATATTTGTTTGTTGCTTTTGAAACAAATTTGCTCTTTAGTACAACCTATCACCCTCAAACTGATGGGCATACAGAGAGGGTAAACCAAGTGTTAGAAGGCATGTTGAGGATGCATGTAATGCATCAACCCAAGAAGTGGGAAGACTACCTTCCACTAGTAGAATTTTCCTACAACAATGTCTATCAAGAGTCATTAAAAATGAGCCCTTTTGAAGCCCTCTATGGAAGACAATGCAAAATTACAATCAAGTGGAACAAACCAATAGAATGAGTTACAATCGGGCCATATATGCTAAAGGAAATGGAACAACAAGTAATTTAGATAAGACAGAATCTGAAAATAGCCCAGGATAGACAAAAGAGCTATGCAAACAGGAAAAGGACTCCTAGAGAGTTCAAAGCAGGGGATCATGTGTATCTCTGAGTTAGACCCCCAAAAATATCTTTGAGGATGGGAGATTGTGCCAAGATATCACCTTGGTATTGTGGACCCTTTGAAATTTTGGATAGAGTGGGACATGTATCCTATAGGCTAGCACTCCCTCCCACAATGAAGGCACATAATGTTTTCCATGTTTCTTTTTTAAAGAAATATGTGCACGATTCTAATCATATTATTGACTAGTCTGTGATTTAGGTGGAACCAGAGGGAGAATTCCTACCAGAACATCAATGCATAATAGACAAGAAGGAGACCCCACTGAGGAACAAAAAAATTGCACAAGTCAAGGTGCAGTGGAAACACTTTGGCTGGTATGAGGCTACATGGGAAATGGATGATGACATGAGACACGCATATCCATTTTTGTTTACTTATGTACATACATAGCACATCGACAGATAGAACATCGAGGATGATGTTACTTTAAGGGGGAGGGGATTGTAATACCCCTTTCCCCCCAGTTTGTAATTATAACTATAACTGGCCAAGAGACTATGGTAAACTAGATATGTGTGAACGTTTGATTTGATGAACCTTTGTATAAAAGGGTCAATGTATGTATTTTATGTTATTAATAGAAAATGGATAAGTGTTGCATAATTGCTGAAAGGGGGGGGGGGTTTCCAAGATAGAAAATGGGTGCTATGAGAGAGATGGCGAGGGAAACCATGAATGGTTGAGATGACCCTCACCAAACCAGGACCTTACTGCATGTAATTGCTAAACAGTCCTCTGATCCATAAATGAATTACCAATCAAGATAGTAGTTGGAAGGCCCTCCTCAAGAGTTAATGAGGAGATGGGGTAGGGTACCCATCTGTAATGCTTCCAGACTTGACCATGAGTTAGGGATTCATACCTACACAACCTTGCTGAGGAAGGAAAGAAAGGAAGTAATTCGGGGATAGAGGCAGATATGCAAGGAAGCAGAGTGGAGAAAACAATATCTAGAAGAGAAGAGAGCTCTTTCAACTCTGGAGTTGAAAGGAAAATTGAGAAGAAATATCATTCTGGGCGCAAGAAGACATGGGCAGGATTTTCGCTACAAGATGATAAACGAGGCTGATGAGTGACTATGGAAGTACTCGTGCATACCTCCTTCCTTGGTATAGATAAAACTAGTTGCCAAGATCCTGTGGGAGGAGGAGAGTAACCTCAGTCCCTGACTTTCGTTGACCAAGGAGAAAGAGTCTCTCTCAGAGCATCATGGTCTAGCTCAGTGGTGGCCAGTGGTAAATCCGTTAGGAGTGGCTGTGCCTATGGTTGGGTGGAAACAAGCACCCCTTTCAACAGTCGCTTCACGATTTCCAGTTTTTGATATGTATATTCATACTCTGTGTAATGAAATGGATGTGATGGTTGAATGTATGTGTTTATGGTTAAGTTTTACAGTGTTTCAATAGTTATTAGAAATGCTCATTTGCTTCTATAAACTTCTATATATACATGGTCTTCTATTTTCCTCAGTTTAACCGCTAGAGAGCTACGAGACATGATTCTGTAAGTGATTCTAAGTATAGGCTACGGTTTTTGCACTGGCTAGAGTTTTAATAAGGGGAATTTTCCCCAAGATGGACTTTGTAGTGGAAGAGTTAGAATGGATTTAGCTAGATTATTTTAGTGCTGTGGACCTTTCGATTTCCCTTCGTGAGAAGAATAAGTTCGAATTTGGTGGAAGTAGGGTTCCTCCATTAGACCCTTCACCTGTGTGACCAAGGGCTCATGCCTAGGTCCTTAACCAATTCACGACTAAGAGATCAATGTGTAGCCCATGAGAGGTTTTGGAAGACACGTGTGACCAAGGTCTGTGAACCCTGTGCTAGGCCCAAAAGGAGCTAAGTCTTTATGGCTTCGGAACTTTAGGAGTTCGGAGCTTCGGGGTGTTACAATGTTACCATTTACAAACCGACCGAAGGAAACTTGTTGACACGGTCAGCCACGAGGCTGACTGACGTCTAGTAGTTTCTTTAACACTGGAAGAATAGATGTGTCCCACTGTTAAACCCTGACTCACTCACCAATTGTAAAGTAACGCGAGCCACAGATCCAAGGGTATTCAGGAGTTTACCTAGATGTTGCATCTATGCCAAAGTCAACTTCAATGTTGACTACTTCGGGGGAACAACGATGTCATGAACCCAAATTCCTTGAATGCCAGAGTTGCGAATTGATTAGGGAATTGGGTCTGGGAATCCATTGGGAATCACTCTCAGCTATTAGATCGAACTTAGTGAAGAGGTAGTTCTAACTACTTCGACGAAGTCCCAATTCCGGATAATAGAGGTGGTTTAAAGCCAAAACTTTCGAATACAAGAGTTGCAAAGTAATGCAGATCATCGATCTAAGGACCCTTAGGGATCACTCTCAACCGTATGATCAACAAAGAATAAGGAATTATGTACAACACTTCGGTGAATTCCTACTCCCAGAGGAAAGGAGTGTGGAGTGGGTAGAAACCCCCGAACGCCGAAGCTGCAAATTAACGTGAGCCGTATATTCATGGATCTATGTGGACACACCTCAACTGTGTGATCTAAGGGGTATTGGGAGACAAATGGTGGGAACTTTGGACTTTGGAGCTCTAAGAGGTTTGGAAAGTAGGTGACACTAGGAACCCCTAGAGGCTTCCTATCCCGGATTGACATGGCATGCCTACATCACCTAGGGTGACGTGTAACCCTATCTTATATACCACGTGTCAACATGATTTGTGCTTCTCACAAACCCTAAATTCCATTAGAATGTGACACATGTCACCCATGTCCCCTGCCACGTGTCATCCCCATGGCACATGAATGCTCAGTCAAAGGTTGGTGGAGTGCTCGAGACTTCAGGAGTTCAAGACTTCAAAAATATTGGGAGGCTGGAACATTGTGGCTAAATCAGCCGAAGGGCCAGACCCACCTGTCCCTGTCTCTGCATATAATGTGTCACCACATGTAAGTGGGGACCCTTCGGGATTTCGAGACTTTAGGACTTCGGGGAATGTGTGCATAGAAAGAAAAATGGGCGTTTAGAGCTGAACCCTAAACTTTCGTCTAACCTATATGTTAAATAAGGAACAAGCCCCTACCGTTGGATTGGATGGTGGGTGAACTTCCAACCTAGATGTAGAAATCTGGAGATGGTATGAATGAGATGGATCCACATGGTCCTTGACTAATAATGCCCAAAGAGGTTTGGGAGGTAATAAATTGCAATCTAGAACTCAAATTTCAACATGGTGGCAACTGTTAGAAAGCTCATGGTGAGCAGAAACCGATGGAGATCCCATAATTAGGATTTGAGGTAGTTAAGGAAAACAAAATTATGATGCCCCATCCATTAAAAGAGTATTTAGGGGTCGAGTGTGTTACAGTCCAGGGATTCAAATCTCGCAACAATCAAAGACATTAACTCTCATGTTGAAGGGAATATTGCAGGAAACCACTTATTACTTATCTCCCAAGAAAAATGATGTGATATTTTAATGAATGGAAAGCAAATGAATACTCGATGAAAATATTGGCATTTGCATAAGTTTTATGACAACCAACATAGTCTAATTTTACATTAGCTAAACATGCTTTGCTCAAGATTATTTTAAATTTTGGTCTTTGCTTTTCTTTTTAGTTTATTTTCATTTCAACAAGTCAGTCATTTAGAGGAAGAGTTTTTCCCAAACTTTCTAG
>JASDQU011101650.1:0-14304 GCA_032191745.1 Picea mariana
TAATAACAAAACATAAAAAAAAAATACGAAACAAAAAGAAAAAAATGAAAAACAATATATATTATATACTGTATATTAATTATATATTAATTAAATTAAAAACAAAATAATAAAAAAAATTATTAAAAAAAAACAAAAAAACAAAACAAAACACCACACAAAACAAAACACTATCCCCACGTCCATTTCCATTCACGATTGGGAGAGCAGCCAGAGTAGTCATAACACTATCCATGCACGCAGGAGTGTAGAGGCATTGCAAAGATGGAGGGCATTGAGGGCATTGAGACACAGAGAGCACCCGAGACTGAGGGCATTGTAGAGACTGAGGGCATCCGAGACTGAGGCCATCCGAGACTCAGGTCATTGACACTGTCGAGAGTCATCCGAGACCGAGGGAAAGTACATGTGAGACCATTTCAGACCGAGACCGAGACTCTAATGGTATGTGCTTTTAGATACTTACCAATTATCGATTCCCATGGGTAAAATAAATAAATAAAATGTATTGTTTTTTGTTATTGGATTTTTGTGTCATGTATTTTTGTAAATAGGCTCCATAAGTCTTGTGTGAAGGTGTACCATTCACCATAGTGAAGGCAACCCATAGACCTCAAAATTTGCAATTTATTCAATGGACACATCACTATATGCATCATAAATAGGACCTCCATAATGTATCCAACAGTCTAGCTTCCTATCACAATAAAAAATATGAAAGGTGATGTCGATAACTCCATGCCCTAGGGTTCCATTATCTTCATCAAATGGAGAAATACATGCCTTTATCACTTTAGCATCATTTGAGGGTTTGTATTCAAGATTACCCCTCTCAATATCATAACAAGGAAGACCATCAAATTCAAAAGTTTGATAAGGTGCAAAGCTTACCAAACCCTCAACCTCATGGGGAGGATAAATAGATGCGTGGGGGCTCTCATCGTTAAGGTCTTCACCAAGATCTTCCGTGGGAGAACACGATGTTTCTTCAACAATTCTTTCTTTATGTGCTTGATATTCAATTGAGGTGTGAGAAGAGTCTTCATCCTTGTGTTCTTTAAGTAGAGGTGCAACTAGATATTCCATGGCTTTATCGTGGGAGATTGAGGATTTTCTTCAACCATATTTTTTTTGTTTATCACATGATACATTTTATTTATCCTTTCAATAATGAGCATCCATTGCTCAGATAATTAGGGCTCCATTTCTTGCAAAATGTTTCAACAAAACCTGCAAAAGATGATATTTATCCTCTACCAAGATGTTAAAACCATTCCCTTGAACTCCTTTTAAAACTATCAACAAAAAAAATTATCACAACATTTTCATGAATAATGCCAATACTTAAAATGAATGTCATGAAAGGTAAGATGTTTAGTATGACTGAATCATCATGTCCACCAAAATTTGGAATTGACCTCCAATCTACACTTGGGTGCTTATGAGGGAACCTTGAGATATTTGAGAAATCAATAGGAGCACACAAATCAGTGAACCATGGGGGACATTCCATTTTTATTTTCACTTCTAGGTCTTCAATATAAGGCTAAAAAATCTGCAATGGATAATGATCATACCTCATACCAATACCAAGAGTGGAGTTTCCAAGATGAGCTTCTTCAAAAAGCCTTCAATATTGATGGATGTGCTCACCTCTACGCCCATCAAAATCTGTAAGGAACAAGGGATTTATCCCTTCATGGAGTCACCATTTGAGAAATATATGTTCAATACAACACTCACAAAAGTGTCATGAAGCATAGTCTTCAAAATTTCCAGGAGAATGGACTTTATCCTTGGAAATAGTGCCAAAATGTTACCTCAAAAATTGTACTTAATGATAAAATCTCAAATCCACAAGGCACAACCCAAGAGGGAACTTTCAAGATGGTCACCACTATCACCTAATCAACATATCCTTTTCAATTTAGGCCAGCTCTTCTCCAACTCAAGGGGAGTACCCCCAATAGGATTATTAAATCTAAGCAATGAAGAACAAGGTGAAATGAGAGTATATTTAGAAAACAATGGTTTTTATGTTTTAGAATATAAAAGAGGTGATGAAAGGAACTAGATATAAATTCCAAATCCAACAAAGGCAACAGAGTCAAGAAGAATAAAAGGGCTATAAAGATGAATCAAAGGGCTATAATGTCTATTAGTAGTTCTATACAGTTCTAGCTAGTATAGCTGAATGTTTAGAGGAGCAAGGCCATTGAGTAGTATTTTCTTACCATTAAAGAGCTAGAAAATTTTGATATATTTTCTACTAACTCCCTCGCTTGCATGCTCCGTGACAAAAATAGCTCAGGGATTTGGATGATCAAATATTTTAAAAAATCAGGAGCAATCAATAGCCGTGAAAGCAAGATAGCAGCTTGTTTGAGCAGTGCTCCCGTCCAAGCTTTCGAACAAAGAGAGACGCAAGGTTAATTAGTTTTTAACAGGCTTTGGAATTATGTTACGTAATAAGATCTGAGTTAGTGTAGTGCGATTAGATAATCCTTTTTCTGTTTTCTTTTGAGAGAAGGTCACAATTTTAAATTCAAAACCAAATTCAAAATAGTAGAGTAAGTACATCAACTTTTTAAACTTTAGCAATTAAATCAAATCATGTCGGGTATCTCATATTCCATAAAAAGAAAAAAAAATTATATCTCAATGAAATGGAGTAGGCAGACTCGCTTTTTGGCAAAAAAATGGGTTTGAATCTGGTTGGGTACTCTGAGTTTTGCATGGATCAAAGTTTCATGCATTTCAGAATCTTACTTTAGGGTTTTTCTCCATTTTAAACCAACCCAAATAGTCAGAAAATTCATCAGAATTCTGGATTGACCAGAAATTTAAAACAGCACCACCCAAAAAACCTACCTAAAAAATTACTTCCAAATTAACTCACTCCTATATCCATTTAATATCTGACTTGATCAATACCTTAAAATTAATTTATTATTATTATAATAAAGAAAAAAAATAAAACAATGAAAAGTACGTTAATGTCTGTGGAATGCATTATTTCCAGGACCTGCTGTCTATCCACAATCTGCCCGAAAACACAAGCCATAGATTTGCCAATTTCCGCGGTTGACAGTGGATTATCTCTATTACAGGGATTCAATGTCCCTCGGCGTCATATGAATATGAACTTGTGATTATAAAGTTTTATCAAAATTTTTTTATTAAGCGATGGATTTTTTTTAAAATTAAATATTAAATTTAACTATTTTGAAATATGATTTTTTCAAGTCTATTAATCAAATTTGACTAGGTGTGGAATGTAACAAGTACTTTACATCATATATTTTTAATTAAAAAATTTAAAAACTAAAAGTGGATTGTTACT
Source organism: Picea mariana (assembly GCA_032191745.1). Classification (NCBI taxonomy): domain Eukaryota; kingdom Viridiplantae; phylum Streptophyta; class Pinopsida; order Pinales; family Pinaceae; genus Picea; species Picea mariana. The sequence goes on from JASDQU011101650.1 coordinate 3,344, forward strand.
AGTGATCCACATTTATTCTAAATTATGCTTTAGGGTTTTGGCTAAGTAGATAAACAATTACATAACTTAATATTTATTTTTAAATTTGTATGCATTTTCATTTTTAATATTTATTTTCAAATTTATATGTATTTTCATTTTTTTTATATATATAAAATGAGATTTTATTAAAAAAATAACTTGGAAAAAGTATAATATATTTTGAACAATTTATTATTTTTAAGTAAAATATACTTATACATGAAAAAGTTAAAAAGTTAGGGTTTCAATTAAGGTAGAGGTAAAAGTCATAGCATAAACAATTACATAACTTACTCATTTATTTTCAAATTCATATATATTTGCATTTTTAATATAAAATGACATTTTATTAAAGAAATAATTTGAACAAAAGATAATACATTTTGAAGAGTCTATTATTTTTGGAAGTATACTTATAGATGAGAAAATGTAGAAGTTAGCAATTACATAATTTAATTCATATAATTGATGTAGGGACTATCATATTCATTTATTTTCAAATTTACATGTATTTTCATTTTTATATAAAATAACAATTTATTAAAGAAATAATTCAGGAAAAAGAACAATACATTTTGAATGATCTATTATTTTTGGAAATATACTTAATATGCATGTCAATTTGTTGAATATGAATACTTGGTTATATAACAAATTATCTATTACAATATAAATATATAGATTATGTGTGAGGAGAGGATGTTCTTATCTTCTTTCAAATATGAAAAGTATCTTACCTAAGTGCATAGGCATTTGGATTTTCACGAGAACAACCAACCTTGCCATCTAAAGGGACACTAGGTCAAGATCGTTTATGCTAGAGAACAACCAATCCTACCATCTAAAGGGACATTAGGTCAAGACCGTTTATGCTAGCTATCACCTCTGAAGAACGATGTATGATAATTTCTTTTCAACATCATGATTGTAATGGCCAATTTTAATAGGTAGGAATGCCAACCCTCTTTTCTTTTGGTCTTGTGTATGCTTTAAACCAGTTGGTCTCTTGTATTCTTTAAAGTGAATTGATCTGCGTGGCTACTTAAATAATTAATAGGCCATGTGACACATGTGGCACACTGGAGAAAGTGTTTTTAAGCGTTAGCAACAATACTTGCGAGAGGTAGGAGGAGGGTGGCCTTCTTGTAGATCTACCTACTCACATTGGAGTTTAAAGTGGCAAGATGGTAGATTTTCCTTATGAGTCCTCATTTAATTTTTAGTACACCACTAACAAGATTGAAATTAGTAGGTTTATTGACTATGCAGGGAGACCAGATTGCACTGTAAGAGGGATAGATTGTGATGGATCACAAAATCTTTGTGAAGGAATTTATAATTTATTGGAGAAATAGGTCATATAAATACATTAGTTTCCATTTTTTTCCATCCTACATAGTCATTTCCATCTCCTACCATCCTACAGAGAAGAAAAAACTGCTTCTTATGCATTGTAAAATGACAAAAATATAATTATTTAGATTCAAGAAAATTAACCAAACTTCCTAACATGATTTTTTTACTCCATGTCTTCTCTATTATGATAGATGTGTTGTCACTCACCTATGGTCTTCTCTACTATGATATATGTGTTGTCACTCACCCAAGGGACCATTTTGTATATTTATTGGTTTTGTAGAAAAAACATGTTATAAAGGTTGTATTAATGCATAGGCATGCAATATGTTTCCTTAATTGAAAATTTTGCTTCAGGCACTCCCAAGGATTTGTTTTCACACTTATTGGTAATTATGAACAATATTCCTATATTGTTATTTATACATTGGTGTGTATGAAAAGAATTAGTGTTTTACTATGAAAGTATAGAATTAAAATAGGAAGAAGGTGTTTTATTGTCAAAGTATAAAATTAAACTAGGAAGAAGGTATGAAATTACGATAAGAGATTTTCTTTTCTAATTCCACAATTCATATGTTCTTATTGTGTTCTTTCATAATCACGAGAGACACAAGTTCTACTTTTCTAAATCGACAGTTCACATACTCTTATTGTGTTCTCTCATGGTCACTAGAGGTGCAAGCTCTTCTTTCCTAAATCAACAGTTCACATGTTGTTACCATGTTCTATCATGGTCACATAGATGGACATTGCTTTGTAACTCAAATTTTCTCACATTTTCCTATATGTATATTGATACTTGTCTACTGCTTAAGCATAATTTTTTATAGACAAGTCTAGAGAATCACAACAAAGTTAATATCATGATGTGTTACAAAGGGGACATCACCACTACACCAGAACATGTTTTAAAAAGGTATACACAAACAAATAAAATATCATTTGAGTGAGTGGGGCCATTGACATGAAATGACAACTTTTAAGGAGCTTCTGAATGGGTTGATGGAAATGAAATACACAATTCATCCACAAGGAAAACAATGTACATAGTTGCGAAATATGGACTTGGTTTCCATCCTTTGGATCTTAGTGACAATATTTTTTTTTATTATCCATTGGGTGAAAACAAAGCTTTGGATGATTGGTACTTAATGAAAATTTTTATTTAGTGATTCATTGAATATGTGTGGGAAAAAACAGCTTCCATATAGACTCAATTTAAAGTTGAAGTTAAAGTTGAGTGGTAACAATATTTGGTTACGTTTTAAACTTTTAAAGTGAAATTTAAAGGAAAACTTTTATGAAGAATATTGAGCTATAATGTTTAAATTTAATTATTTTTAATATTTAAATATTTATTATTATTATTTATAATCATAAAGTTTTAAGTTTTGTGGTAGTTAAAGTTTTAAGTTTTAAATTGATTTTTAAATATTTTATTTTTTATATTTTTAATATATATTGTTTCTATTTTAACTTATTAGGAGGGTATTCTTCTTTCTCATGTTCTTTTATTCATTCAATCTATCAAACTTAAAAATAACTAAAAATTTAGTATCAACTTTTCAATGTTTTTAAATAAATAAAAACTTAGTATCAACTTTTCAATATTTTTAAATAAATAAAAACTTAGTATCAACTTTTCAATGTTTTTAAATAAATAAAAACTTAGTATCAACTTTTCAATATTTTTAAATAAATAAAAACTTAATATCAACTTTTCAAAATTTCTATGTTAATTCAATCTATCAAATATAAAAATAAAAAATAAAAACTTGATATCTAGTTTTTCAATACAATGTTTTTAAATTCATTCAATCTTAAAAAATAAATTAAAATAATTTTTTGACTATATATGATTTTTTCTAATATATAAATATAAAATATCTTTTTTTTTATATAAAAATCTTATATTATCTATAAATTTCACACCTCTTTTTATTATTTTATTAATAAATTTTTATTTAATATAGATTTCACTTCAAAGTAGTTCTAAAAAGTTAAAGGTTTTTTGACTGGTAAAGTCTACGAAGGTATACATACCCTACCCCCTTGACCTCTTAAGAGGAAACACATATTCTTAACTATTAGGCCCACTCAGAATGAGAAGTAAGCCATGAAAAATTTCTATTTCATTGATAAAAAAGTAATTTAACTTCATATAAAAAAATATCTATATTAAAAATATTTATATTTATATTTATTATTATTGTTATTATAAAGATTACAATTTTCATTTTACAAATTAATATATTATTCCATGTCACATACAAAAGAGTTGTTTTTTTTATTTTATTTTTTCTTCACAAATTGAAAGCCCATTAGTTCCAGCAATCATAAATATAAAAATTTCTAAAATGATGTTTACCTTATATTTAAATACAAATATCCAAAACTTTTTAAGATGTATATGCAATATTCATGCCTAAAAAATGACATCCTCAGTGACTTTGTGATTATGCTTCTTGACGTCCATTTTGTAGAATACATATGACTGGATTTTCTGGTTACTAAGGTAAGTAACATTTAATATATATCATATATGTTATGGAAATTGTGTTTTTCTCGTTACTTATAACATTTAATATATAAATATTATGTAACATCTACATTATTTTACTATGTTAAAATGAGATATAGTAGTGTTAGTGTTATTTATTAGAATGTTTAATGAAATTAGTTTTTCTATATAATAATAATAATAATAAAACTAGGTTTTATATATAATATAAATGGAAATAATGACTCTAACAAGTAAATGAAAATGGTCCAAGTAAATGATTTTAGGTTTTAGGTTTGGATGATTTAAACTTAAGAAATATGAAGGGAGGCTATAGATAGTCCAACCTCTTTATTTTTCAACTATAAAAATAAGGTCAGAAACAAAGTGATAATAATTTGAAAACAATTTTCCATGTAAATATAGTATTAAAAATAAATATTTTACCAAATTTATTAATATTTGGAGAGAGGGCCATAGGGCATTTGTTCACATATTTTCTACTTCACAATTTGATCATTATCTAGCAAAATAAAAGTAGAAAAACCAACGCGTAAAATAATGTGCACATTTTGCAGCCACCATCTGATTTAAGAAAAATAAAAATCTTGAGAGAAGTGAATTGGTAAGAAGCCCCCATCTGATTTTTATTAAGAAAAATAAAAATCTTGACAGAAGTGAATTGGCATGAGAAAACTGAGAACATGAAAATAAGGAAACAAAGTAGAGATAATCAAATTACACAACAAAGAAGAACAGAGAAAACTGGATAATGGAAAACCGCAACAGAGAAGACTGTCCAGGTTTACGAACATAAAATGTTCGTAAATCTATATTGCCAGCAAATGAGACTTAAGATTATTGATGATTGATGACCTCTGTGTTTAGAAGGTGGGAGATCTACAGAGAGGACAAGTGTACCTCTGATAATCGATCCACTTGTCCAAACATTCCATATGAAAAACATGCCCACATTTAGCAAGCCGACGGATTCGATCAGTCGCCCGGAAATCAGTGAGACAAACAGCACATGTAATATCTTCCTGGCGATCTGCTCCAGAACTTCCGTATTCAACGACCACCGGCAGATTCTCACAGATGGTCTGTAGATGGTTGTCAATGGGGGACGAAAAAGAAGAGAAGACGACGCGGGAATTATAACCAACAGAAGAATTATGAGTACTGGTAGCGTTAAAAGGGATGCGGGGCCAAAGGGGGAGGGGCTCATGGGGAGGATATTGATGGGAGGCTTCTTCTGAAATCCCGAAAGTACGAAGAGGGGCGAGAAACCAATTGGCAAAACGCCTGCCCAATTCCAATACAAAAACGACGACGAGCAGCAGCCGAGGAACACCGGGGTCGGAGGAGCTGCCTTCATCGTCCCAGAAGCGGAGAGAGAGGAAAGGCATGGTATCGCAGAGTTGAATGAGCCGCTGATTGTTTGCCGGAACGAGTTCTGATGTTTGGACATCGAGCCGCTTTATCACAATTATCAAGTGGATTCCCGGTCTGCCAGTCACGTGGATTCTCTGTCTGCCCAGTCACGTGACTGGTTAGGCGATTGTAATAAGTGTAATCACATTATTTAGAATATTTGTCTTTGAATGCGGTGGTCGACAAAATTTGCTTCGAAGAATTTGCTCTCTTGCGCTTCTGGATTTTTGAATCGCTGGGAACTGTTTACATGTGAGCTGAGCACACGAAGGGGAAATTTGATTGATTCTTTCATAAAAAGTCTTCTATCGGTCACTCTCTAAACTGCATATTTTTCTTGATGGACAAATGTTTTAAAACATTTATACTCGGAGTGGGTTAACTCGTGAGTAATTTTTTCTTACAAGTTATTTTTTGTTAGGTTTTTTTAGTGGTTCGTTTTTAAATTTTTCACCAATTCATAATTTTGATCGATTTTCTGAGCAACTGAGTTAGTTTAAAATGAGATAAAACCTTCCCCCAAAAATTCTGAAATACATGAAACTTTGATCCATACAAAACTCAAACTACCCCTGAAAAAATCTAACCAAATTCAAACTCAAAAATTTGACAATTCTGTTTGTTCCAAGTTAACCTACTTCTTTACACTCAATAATTTGATAGGGCAATTTTTTTGTCCTCTTCACATCCACATCCAGTAAAAGAAACAGTTCACTAACTTATCTGACCAATAAAGGAGATATACCTCCTTTGGACGATTGTTGTTTGTCATCTCACCTAATAAAGTATACGTACCTCCCTTTGACCATTGTTATATTTAACACGAAATATTTTACTCTTTTGAGCTGCTGATTGTACACTGTAACTTGTTTCTTTCATTTTATTTACTTTAAAACATATATAAAATAATGTAAGAAATATATATATATATCCAGTCTAAAACGAATTATAAAGAGCTTTCCTGTCTTGACATTTCAATATTCTGCGATGTTTTAAATCATAATCCATCTTATGAAAGTACATTATTTTGACACGTACTTAAAAATGCAAATAAACAAATTCTAAACCTTAGAAGTCATCGCTAATGTAATATTTTTATTTTTAACTTTTACTTGTTATTTTCATTTTAGATCACTATATTCATGCATATTTAAAGTAAATAAAGGAAATAATTGTAAAGCAGCTAGTCCCTACCTCATTTGTTTTTGAAGTAAAATGCATGGTAAAATGAAAAAAGATATAATTTCTTTATCCATAAAACTGGGTCCATTGAGTTCATATACCTTTTTATGAAAATTAATTTAAAGTTTAAACCATGTCATATTTATAATAATTGTATCGAATTTAGCAAAAGCAAAACCAATTACTAACACTTTAGTCAGTTTATTTAATTGCAATTTCAAAATTTAACATGCTTATTAGAAATTATGGAGATATATATATTTTTATTTTTTTATATTCATTAATCATACCATTTTCGGTTGACGTGTGTTCTTGATAAATACGTGTATTCGCTTTAAAACTAATCATAAAAACAAAAGCAACGTCAAACTCACAACAAGAGAGTAACAAAGTAACATCTACCACAATCAAATGCATCTAGCATTTTTTTTTAAATTACTGCAACCTTCCTCAAAATCCCTCCACCACCAAAGACAACACTTTCCCACTAGCTAACTGGGATTTAGGTAAAAAATTAGAAACTATGGTTTTTAAATAACAAATTTTCCATGGTATATAAGGAAAGAAAAAGTTGATGGCAAGGGGCTAAAAAGTGCAGCGTTGGACGAGGATAGGAAACCAAGAATGATGACAACGGCATGGCTTAGCAAATGCAACTCCTCTCACATCCAAATCTTACACATTTAAAATCCCTGCGTGCCTCTAAAAACTAAATAATCTCAAACCACAACAGATAATAACCTTAAGTAGATACCACGAAATTGCAATTGGCCGAGGCAAAATGGTGAGTTGATTAGTCGTTTCAATAAGCACTATCCCTAAAATTGATCTTGAGGTTAATTTAATTTCAACTATTAAAAATATTAATAGTTATTAATAATTTATTATAATTAATATAATAATTATTATTAATATAAAAGAATATTAGTTATTTGTTTATTTAGGTTTCTGGGGTGAGATATTTGTTCAGAATTTGTCGGAAGAACCACAGTGTTATTGATAGCTTGTCGTCGACGTTTCGGATCCACAACATGATCCATCTTCAGGACCAAAAAGCCTGAGGAAAAATAAGAGAAGAGCCTTTAATAAATAGTGATAAGTGAACCCTAGGTTTGAGGAGGTTTTCCAAATTAGGTATTTAATTAATGAATTAAAATGATAACCCGACGGTGTTAATTAAATTTTATGTTAAGAATAGGCTAAATTTTAGGTTAACCCTATTATTAATATTAATTTTAATATTAATTTTGTGTTAATAAAAGTTAAATTAAGATTAATTTAGTTAGGTAGCATTAATGTTATTATTGTTAATAAAAGTGGTAAAATAATTTTATTAATAGTGAGAATTAATTTAATTCCAACCATTAAAATTTTTAATAGTTATTTATAATTCATCATAATCAATACAATAATTATTATTAATATAAAAGAGTATTAGTTATTATTTTTAATACAAAAATGGTTGATAATGTCGCTCATGATACCATTTTTATAAAGTTATTGTTGCTACTTATTAGTTTTGGAAAAGTCATCTTCCAACTTCATTGATGAGGGAATGATCATAGTTTTATGCATACAACGATTGAGAAGTGGGTTGGGTCGTTATGGTGGGAAGACTCCTCGACGATAAACCACAATTGGACTGACAAAGAAGTTATAGTAGGACTTCTGAAAATAGAATGGAACGAGAAGCTATGAGTACACACCAAAAAAATAAGCAACGAGTGACATTGTGTTTGTTGTTGTCTATCCATGAATACGCTGTTGCTATATGACAAAGAGCCATCAAATTGCCCACCTGAAAGTCGTTTTTGGAGAGAGGAGTCGTTATTTGTTGTGCCAAGAAGTCCTCGAGGATAATATTTCTACTGGTGGGTTGATCGGCTCGGAACACTGTTGGTACGTAAATCTATAGCAGTGGAAAATTTCCTCTTGATGCTCAGAAATACAAGACACACACAAATTATGTTATTTCCCTTGAGATTGAAGACATGTCAAGAGGAAGTAACAGATACATTGAAAACGATGAGATCTAATTTTCTAAGAATTGCTAGAACTGACATCCTTGAATACCAAGGAACCATGTCTAGAAAAATTGCGTCTTCTGGTACTCCCAAATCTACCAGAAATACAATATTTCTGCATGATCTTCTCTATACCATTGATTAGATATTTTGATACTGATATTGCATCTTTAACATATATGAAATGACAGGACTGAAGGTCGATGTTGCAAGAAGCGAAAGCCTTATACTTTGATCTTCATAAGGAAAAACTATTTACATGTAAAATTAAAATAGAAAAAGAAAATGTTAAAAAATAGATAAAAATGTTCAATCTAGGTGTTCTTCACGATATTTATAACATTGTCACCTGTCAAGCCAACTGAACCACCTTTTCAAATGCACTAAACTTCATCCACCTGCTTGTTAGCATGCATTAGGGTTGTCACCACCTCTTGGACATGCCCACCAGGTCAAGGGTTCGATTTGAGGAGCACGAGCTATGCAAATCGATTCTTAGTTCAAGTCAGGTTGATTGTGCGAATGGGAGCACAATGTGGAAGATCGATTCTTAGATCATATCAAGGCTACACTCATCAATTAGCCCATTATCCAAGTCGATTACAAGGGTGAGAGGAAGAAGTTTGCAGTCGAGGAAATCTCTTTGATGGTATTAGTGAAAATTAAGATGACAACCGAAGCATACTTGAACTCTGATGTGGAGAATGTCATCGTCACTGTACTGACCTATTTTAGCAATTCTCAAAGAAATTCTACTAGATACGCAACTACCATTGCCGGTCTTAACACCATGAAAATGATTAATGAACCCACTTCTATCAGAGATCTAAGAACACAATCAAGGCCATGGACGTCTGGGACCAACATAAGATGGCATTGGCCTTCAAAGACATGGCGAGCACTAGGGACATGCAAAGGGTGCTGGGACTAGCTGGATTAGGGGCATAAGGTCCTCTGCAAGTGGCTCGACATGGTGGATGAGCCCATGAATGTGCATGAGGAAAATCCGTCACTGGCGCCAAGGTTGACACCAGGGAAGGTGTGGGATTCTTGACTTTATACGAAACAACCCACAATTCTAGGCTCCATGTACAATGTTGTAGGATAACCCTTAAATATTGCATCCAATGCTTCAGGATTTGAGAAAACATAATCCTTAATTGATGTGGCTTATTCAAGATCATCGGGATGATTTTTTCTCGCTTAGTTAATGAATCAATTGAAGGTGCATAAGGGTATTTCTTCAAGATTACGAGTTTGGCACATAGGTTTATTCCTCAGATGGAAAGAAGATTGTCTTGATTTTCGACCTAGTGGGAGGCACATTTGATGTATCCATTGTTAATGTCGAGAGAGGTAAATTTGAGGTGAATTTTGTCGAAGGGGACACACAATTGGGAGGGGACAGACATTTGGGTGGCCAATATTTTGACAAGAGGATGCTCAGTTACTGTGTTCGACATTTCAACAGAAAAAATAAAATGGAAATAAACACAAGTGCTAAGTCTCTTGGGAGACTCCTATCAGAATGAAAAAAGGAAGAAAGAAATCTGTCTTCGGTGGTAGAGACCGTGATTGATATCGACTGTCTCTACGAAGGGCTATATTTTCACATGAAAATTACAAGAGCCAAGTTCGAAGAGCTCAACGTCGATTTCTTCTGCAAGTGCATGTGAATTCTCAAAAATGTTTGCAAGACGTCAAGATGAACAAAGAGAAAATTAATGAAGTTGTATTAGTAGGAGGTTCCACCTGCATTCCAAAGGTACAAGAACTCCTTCAATATTTCTTCCACAGAAAGAAACTTTGTAAAAGCATAAATCCCCATGAACTTGTTGCATATGGTGCTACACTTCAGGAGGCAGCCTTGAATAATGAATGCATTTGATTCATCCTCATGGACGTCACGCCTGTGAGTCTTGGATGAGTACAAGACACCTTCCAGGACAAATCCTGTGAGTCTTGGATGAGTACAGATGCCTGTGAATCTTGGATGAACTCTTTATATGATGATTCCATGCTTCCAGTGATGCTTCAACTGGGTAAATCCAAAATCCAAATTTATTGTGAAAAATTCATATGATGATGATGATGATGATGATGATTGTTATTAACATCCACTAAGACCGAATTGGTCTATCGGACCTTAAGAGGGTAAGTGATTACTTGTGATTATTTAGAATTTTGTTTCTGTGCTCGAAAAGCATTAAGAGAAGATTTCCAACATCACCATACTTTTGTTGAGTTAAGATGTTTGGAAGGTTGGTAGTGTGATAAATATTTTGAAAATGAGATCTAATATGGGTATAGGTTGGACAATATAAGAGAAAGTTCTTTTCATATTCAACCTTCTTAGTGTCACAAAGGTGACACACTCTTTCATCCCATGGCGTTTTAGGAATTGACCAATGCCGAGTTTCACTATGGAGTTTGTGAGAATT
>JASDQU011101651.1:5963-30762 GCA_032191745.1 Picea mariana
CCGTGAGGAGTTATGTGACGTTCCACATACCACCAGAAATGGCATGACATGTACTATACATATAGAATAGTATTACCTTGAAATATATTAAAAATCATACCATTATACATGAAAAAACCTTGGGTCCATTACCCAAATCTTTGTGTTACTAGAATTCGCTACCGAACTTTTTTCAAGGGTTGACATCAATGAAAACCAACCTTAATCAACATATTCATGGAAACATTGCAAGGTTCATAAAAATATGTAGGTGCCCAGTGTGTAGTGAAAATTGGTCATTTGAGGAATACTCAAATGAAAAAGATTTCTTATGAAAAGGAAGGAATCCATAATTTTTGTTGTGTATTTAATATGTAGTTTATCTCTCGATGATGAGTTGTTAACAAACTGTAACTTTTTTAGACTACCAACCACTCATAAAAGGTGGCTTGAATGGGACTACCTTTATATGTCCCATTAGGGTGTAATAAAATGATCATTGAGTAACAATATTTTTGGATTTTCAATGGAATTAATGTAAACTATTGTTTAATTTAACATTTATTTTATAAATTGTTTGATTGCATTTGTATTGGGAAAACAATCCATGCTTCTAATAAATGTTTTCTCTAACATTTTGACATATCAAATGAATTTTGTTTACTAATATAATCAATTTATTGTTCAATACTTTTGCAATTAGGATTAGGATGATGAGCGACATGCCTACTATCTACCATTACAACCCATTATGATGTCAACTAAAGAGAAGTTTACTAAACAAGCATAACTATGACAGGAAGCATACCAATAATTGTTCACTCAACCACCAATTCAATTCCCATTTTCTTGACTCACCAATTCACATGGGGTCTTCACTCAGTAAACCTATGACATAGCACCCACATTTGTGAGATATTAAAGAATACCCATAATTTCACTAGATATTGATAAACACCTTCAAAAGTCCTTTTGTTGAACCCCCAACCCATTACATATTTCCAATAAAATAAACCCCTATTTTTAAAAGATACCCATTTTTATACCCCCTAATACCTATAAACCCCTCGATACCTACATCTCCCCTAAATATATGTTGAATTTTTTACTTATACAGCTAGCAGTTAGGATTCTTCTTTATTATTATAATCATTTAGCATATTAGTTTCATAAATGAGATCATTGAAAGAGAGGCAATCAAAGAAACAACAGAGACACATTTTATCCTGGGAAACCCTCATGGGGGAGAAAACCAAGAAAAAACTTCCTCAATATAGATAGATGAAAGACTGAATATAATATCCTCCTCTACTCCTTTACTAGGAAGAGTAGTGTGCCACTTGACCAAGAAATACCAAGAGATAGACCAGAATCCCTCCTTGACGTCACCTCCAGTTGCAACAGTTTCTCCTCCAAGACTTATGCACTGCAAAGTTGGTTGGTGAGTTTGTTCAAATGAGGCACTGACCTCTCTTATAAATAGTGGTATGACCATCCTATAATTAGGTCTGGGACGACCTAACACTTTACCCTCTTAATTTATAATTAACTGTCAAGGAACAATAGGCCCAATTTTTACTAAGGCACAATAAGGCCTAATTAAATATAATTTAATAATATTATTCAACACTCTCTTAGGTAGAATATTCTTCGAAGTTACAATATTTCAAAAATATCCACAATATATTGACTCTATTTTTCACACTTAAAAATACCCTTTATGAATGAACGTGATAAGATAGTGGTCAACAAGGTGAGGCCCCCATGCCAATTCCTAACATATACAGTAACATTGGTTGTCCACTTGTTGTCCATGAATACAATGACACAAAGGTTGGTATGGATGATCTCTTATAGGATACCCATGCCATGGAGGGAATTTTATTAAATGCATTCTAGTAATATGATATAGGGGATGTTGCTCATATCACTAATAACTTTTTCAAAATCTTAAAACCTCTTTCCACCACCCCTCTCTTTGGACATGGGTCAAGGTCTACCCAACTAGGAACAACAATGTTATATGACCTGAAAGCAATGTTATACAACTATTTAGGTATCTAACCATTAAGTCTCCTATATTTTATCAAATCTTGTCACACAATCAACAATGAAAAATGATTTATGCATACTCAATGATAGTTTAAATTTATATTCGCTCAAGGTGGCAGGTGCAAGAGGGGTATTTTTTAGCTGAGGAGGGCATTTGGATTTCTCTTTTTCTTGGAGTATTGGCCATTCTTAAAATAAACAAGTTGAAGCTTATGCCTTAGTTCAGGTTCTGATTCAAGAAAAATATCAAGGTATTTCTAATCTCATAGTGGTCAGAGATTCTGAATTGATAATTAAGTATGCAAGGCATAACTCTTTACCAATTAACATCCATATTCAAGCCATCCTTTTCAAAATTCAAACAGAAATGTAGCCCTTCCATACAATTGAATTATTTCATGTCTTATGATCAAACAACCAGAAAGTTGATAGGAAGGCCAACCTAGCCATCAAAAACATCAAGGAAAGCTCTCCATAAATGGATCTCAATCCACTGAAATAATTTCATGAGATTCCAATAACACCCTAAAGTTTTGAAAAGGGGAGGCCATTGTTTCTTACATGCATTGAGGAATTGCGGTCTCCTCAAGTTCTTCAAAATGCAAAAAATGAAGAAAGAGATTCTTCTTCTCGAGCATATGATCGGGCTATGGAACATTGTAGAAAAAGGGTTCCAAATTGGAACACGGCTTCTTACCATTGAGTTGGAATATTTGCACTTCCTGATCGGACTCTTGAAAAGAGGGGCCCCCGTAGTTTTATCTGGGCAGATGGCACTTCCCGTGCATGTAGATGAGTACCTGGCAAACCATTGTGTCCTAGGAGCGAGACTAGTGGGAGGTAGAATCTCAATCAAAGACTTCAGGGATCTACTTCTTTGGTCCATTCTATTTTCCATTACGAGTATAGAAGGAAGTACTAGCTCACACCTAGTTTCAAGATCACAGGTGGCCTATGGTTTACAGTGTCTAGAGCCAACGCTGTTTAACTAGAGTGCAGGGTCCCTTCAGAATGTGAAGGAGAAGATTACGAGATGCAGAGCAGGGAAACATAAGTAGTTCGGGTATGGTTCATTCTTGGTTTCATTTTTTTTAGAATGCATTCCTCAGATGAAACCTCAAATTGTATTAGCAGTACATCCAATGGGAGAATGATGTATGGAGCGATGGACTAGCCTGTCTCCGAGATTAGGATCAAAGATAGAGTTCAGGTTGACTGGTGATTTCTTTTCTTGGCTAGGATACCAATTGATTGAGATAGAAGACTTCCCATACGCCAGAATGGATTTCCAGAGAAGTATGGACCTGGTCCTTCTAGATGGGGTGGATTGGGACGTGTTGGGTAAGAAACCAAAAAATGATCTTGTCAAGTGCCTTTTTTTTTTCAAACTTATATTATTTTTTTTGGGTACATAGAAGAGTTTCTAACGGATGTACTATTTCATCATGCAGATAGGGGAGCAACACGTCCAGCAGAGATACCAACATCGGGGTGTCGAAGGGATGCTCAGATAGAAATAGCGGCAGGGGGTCTCCAAGAGGTGAAGACAAACCTCCGTGGACTTGCGATGGGTATCCCTCCTCTTGAGAGGGAGAATGTACCCTTGCACTTGCAGAGACACACAATGGGAGTACCTGAGAGTATTAACTCTTTATTGAGATGATTAGCCCATGCAGTGGTGTGCTGCTTGGAGCACAATGTGATGTGGGATGACTAGGACCTCACTAATATTTTTTTGTATAGTCTTTATGACGATATTATGGGCAGGAGGACCCAACATTTTTCCCTTCTATGTACTTTTTTTATGTAGTCAAACATTTTCTGTCATGCTGTATATATATATATATATATATATATATATATATATACATATCCAAGTTTTTACAGTGCCTAAATGATGTTTTTAATGTGATGTGTTTGAATTTACAAGTGATTTATGATTTGTTTCCTTTATGAAACCTTATCTATGTGCGAGATATCGATCTATGATGTAATTGGCTAATGAATATGAAATGGTATTGAGTTCTCTTGGTATGTGTTTGTATTCGATAAAATCAAACAATCGTTCAAGACAAAGAACTCAAAAGTGGAGACGTAGTAGGATAGGATTGTGAATAGCATAGATTTGATTAAGTTGACAGACCACGAGTTGAGATTCTAGGTTAACAATCATACGAGAAACACCTAGAGAGGAGGCTTCGATTAAAAGTTTGATGAAAACATGATATTCTTCCATGTTGTTAGTTGTCGATCCTAAACAAATACCTCCTAAAATCACCAACTCATCAGAGTGGTAAATGACCCAAGCTGCAGAAGCAATGTTCTAGGTGTGTTGACTAGCACCATTCACAAACCCGACAAATATAGGAAAGGAAAACGTCATCTATGCATGAAAACACAAGACACAGTATAAGTGGCTAAGGAAAAAACTCGAGCATGCAAAAGAAAAATACCAACCAAACTAAAATACAATAGTGTACAAAGAACGCATGCTATATGTTCTATGCATAGTACTTCTTAAGGTAAATCCTGTTTTGGGGCTCACCCAGGGAGATTCCATCGTAGTCAACTAGATCGTAGGTGCCTCTATGTAAAACATGTTTCACAATGTCAGGACCATGCCATAGAGGTTATAACTTACCTGTCCCTAACTTATCATGAGCCTAGTAATAAATGAGGACTAGGTCTCCTTCTGCAAAAGCACAAGGGTGGATGGATTTGTCATATTGATTCTTGATTCTCTTTTGATATGTCTCGTTAATGAGAGTGGCATCATGATGTGTTTCATCCAACCTGGTCATGTGTAAGAAGTGTTCTTCTTCGACAGAAGTATGAGACAGGATTTCTACTTTGAGTTTCAATGAGGGAATTTCGCATTCGATTGGTAAAACAGTTTCTATGTCATATACTAGCTAGAAGGGAGTGAATCCAGTAGCAGTTTTCACTGAAGTACGGTCAGCCCAGAGAGCGAAGAAAATTTGTAGATGCCAGGATGTCTTGTTTTCCCATACCATTCATTGGATCATAGTTTTGAGGACCTTGTTGATAGCTTCAACTTGTTCATTTACTTGAGGATAGTATGAGGATGAGTTCTCATGGAGAAACCCCAACTTGGCATGCAACTCACTCATCATCTGGTTTTGAAAATGTGAACCATGATCTATGACAATGGATAGTGGAACACCAAAGTGAGTGATGATGTGGTTAAAAAATAAAAGAGCTACAATACGACCATCATTCAGAAATGTAGGCATAGCCTCAACCCATTTTGTAAAGTAATCGATGAGGAGGATTATATAACCGTGCCCTTCGGATGAGGTAGGCTTACACTGCATGAAATCAATGCCCCATTTGGCAAAGGGGCTGATGGAAATAATGGGATGCAGCGGAGCGGGGTGGGTGTGTGTCTTTTTGTGAAAAACTTGGCAGGGTGGGAATTTTTTTACTGCCTTAATACAATCTTTGAAAATAGAGGGCCAAAAGTAGTCGGCATGTAAGATTTTCTGAGTTGTAGCCATCCTAGAAGGATGACTGCCATAGGCACCAAGGTGACAGTTATTAAGAACATTTTCAGCCTCTTCATGAGTCAAACATTGTCATAGGATAGTATCAATACCATGGCGATACAAAGTGTCACCGACGATAAGGTAGTGACGAGAATGATGGTGGACAGGATGACACTCTTCACGAGAGATATCGAGCTGAAAACATTCGGTCTAGAGATAAAGAAGGATATCTCCATACCAAGGTTCAGACGTGATGATGAGGAATAAAGTCTCATCGGAGAGAGAATCTTTGGGCTTCATATCTTCATTAGCGTGGGGAAAGTCGTAGATAATCTCCACAAACACCAACAATTTCTTAGCTTTGGACTTAACAAATTTGAGATCGAACTCTTGAAGGATGACGATCCATTTAGAATATTTTCCCCCAAGAACTTGATGTGTCAGAATGTGATACATCGGGTTTGAGTCGGTGATAACTGTGGTGGTGCATAGAAAAATGTAGTGATGAAATCTCTAAACAACGATAACGACTACCAGAGCCAACTTCTCAACATGTGAATAGCAGAGCTTTGGTCTAGATAGAATTTTGCTAAAATAATAAATCACATGTTCTTCACCGGAGGAGTCCTTTTGAACTAAAACCATAGCAATAGTGGAAGTAGAGGTTGCTAAGTAAAGGATATAGTCCTACTTATAATTAGGAGGATGCAACATAGGTGCATTGGTCAATACATGCTTAAGAACAACAAAATATCGTTGAGTAGTGTCATCCCAGATGAAAGGGATGTCTTTCTGCAACAATCGCATAAATCCTTTGGTAATATCATCATAATTACAAATGAAATGGCAAAGAAAGTTTGCTTTCCCCTACAAACTTTGGAGTTATGTCAGATTATTAGGTGGAGGTAAAGCAAGGAGAGCCTTAATTTTTAAGGGATCCACCTGAATCTCGCCCTTGGAAACAACGAAGCCGAGGAGTTGACCTAATTCGATAACAAAGATACACATATGTGGGTTCAAACGAATTCGATAGAGCCGCATCGAAGAAAAATAGCCCGTATATGACCAAAATGGTATGATCAACGGGATGAATGGGTAGGTAAATCATTGAGGTAATGTTCTGCATTATGTTTGATATTGTGGAAATCATATGACATGGCTCACTAGAATGTAGCACCAACATTTTTAAGGCCAAATGGTAGTTTTCGAGAGGTGAAAGTTCCCCATGGGTAGATGAAGGTTTTCTTATGTTGATCAGTAGGTAAAATGTCAATCTGGTTTTACCCTGAGAAACCATCCATGAAAGAGAAAATTATGCTACTAGTGCAATTATAAATAATCTGGTTGATGAAGGGCATAGGGTAGTTGTCTTTCAAACAAGCCTTATTGATATCCCTATAATCAACACAGACGGGAATGGTCCCTTGTTTCTTAATAACTGGAACAATGTTTGAAACCCATTACGTCAAGGGGACATGATAAATGAAGCTAGATTTCAGTAATTTCTCAACTTCTGCCTTAATAGACATGGTCTTCTTAGGATGGATCGGGTAGAGTTTATGTCAAATAGGTTTGACACCTGGGTAGGTTTTAATCTCATGCACAACGATCGATGGATCAATCCCTGGAATCTCTTCATAGTTCCAAGCGAAGACATCACAAAATTCTTTAAATAAAGCGGTATAAGAGACCACTTCCTCGAGTGAACAATTAGCACTGAGGTTAATGTTTTCCAAGATACATTCCTTGATCGAAATGTCAATAACGATCGTAGATGAAATTTTTCCCAAATTCCCCTCAGAAAGAGTATCTTGTGTGAGTATGGGAGATTGTGGAAAATCAACAACATCAGGAGGGAAGACAGAGTGTATGTCTTCCTAAATTTCTTCAAGAGGTGGAAGCAAAGAGGATCGATGATGGATATCATCCCAAGGTACGTCATTGATACTAAACATTTCCATTAGAGATTCATCGGAAGGAAAAATTTGGGAAATGTAGTCGAACGCAGACGACAAGGAATTTAACCATGATGGCATTGAGTAACTGTCAGGTGCCAATAGATGTTGGTCATTCGAGGAGGGAGAGGCAAATTGGATAGCAACGTATGAGGTTTCGGCTGGACTAAGGGGCATGGTTTCACCTAGTTTATCGAATTCCAAAGGACTAGGTACAATCCAAGGGTCAGATGATTCCAAGGATTGGTAAACCGTAGTTGAAATCATATTGATTGTGGCAATATGATGTGTGGTGGGTGGAAGTGGTGTAGGGAAGGTACCCATAAGGCTAGAGTCTTTCAACAAGCCAACAAAAATGATTTCATACATGATATTGTGATCTCCCAAAAGGCAATATTGTTGGTATCAGGAGTGTGAGCGTCAGGTGTATAGTAATCTAACTGATCGATGGTGACAATTTTACATTGATGAGGAAATTGTACACATCAAAACACCGAAGAAGCTATGACATTCATGGCATAAAACCAAATTCTTCCAAGTAACAAGTTGTAATCGAGAGGAGCATCGACCACCTCGACATCAACAGTAACATTTTTTCTACCTAACTATACAATTAAGGACTGTAATAGTTCATGAGGATGAAAACCTCGTCCATCGAATGCACACAACATCATTGGGGATTTTTTAAGTGCGAGTGATTTCAATCTTTTCCAGCAGGCTAAAGACATGGCACAAGTAGAGGCTCCCTCATCCAAAATATTTCGGTGAATTTTTTGATTGTGAACAACAACATCAACTTGGAAAGCAAGTTGGTGAGAGAGTCGAAATGTAAAATTATCTAGGTTAACCATGATATTGCTGGATGACTCAGGATCAAAAGCACCAATAGCGGCCAAGAGAATTCTACGTTGACTGGGGTAGCGCTGTAGAACTTCTAACGCAGACATAACACATGGTGATTGAGCCAAATATTCAACAATGTTGTAATTCTGAGCAACACACGAACTAGGATTAAAGGTAGATTTACGGATAGTGCTATTAGGAGGGTGTAATATAGATTCGAACGTAGGTTTCTCGATATGAAGTGATCCAGACAGAGGACTGATAGATGGAGGGCTAATGGAGGATGGTGATGGATCCGGTAAAGAACTGTTAGTGACCTTTCCTTTTCTGGGTTTAACTGGTGTGTCGTAGTTTGTAGAGTGAGTGGTTAAATCAATCCCATTAAATAGATATATATGGGCACTTGTCGAGGCTTCATCATGAGAAGGGTGGCTAGAACTACCTGTTGGAGAGGGGGTTTGAGCAACTATATATTACTGCTGAGGAAAAGGATGAGTAAGCACGACGGGTTGGGAATTCCCCTTGAAATGTTTGGCCACTTCATCGGATGTGGATAGTCTTGAGTGTAGTGATCATCACCACAAATAAGACATGGGAATTTTGGTTTCCGTTATGGTTTCTTTTCGGTAGCAGGTGGTGGATTTTGAGCTTTAGGTTGTTCATTGTTATTATTCTTTTTGGTTTTGTTCTTTGTCTTTTTCTTACCTCTAGATTGTTGTGAAGGGGCAGATTGAACTGCATTCACCTTAGAGATTTGAGTTTTGGGGGAGGTAGAGGAGAGTGTGGTCGAACAAGGAGTGGTTGTCAGAGCATATCAGTTAGTTGTTCCAGTAGACTGGGATGGATATTGGGCTTTTATAGAGTCAATAACGCCATCTGCATGTGATGAGGATGAAGGTTTGGATGGATCAGTGTTTTCACAGGTAGCATTTGGGATTAATTCATACAAAGTACCATATTGGGAATAAACCAAATCTAAGTATTGAGCCTGAGCAATGGCCTCTTTCTTGGTGACTACACCACCCATGTCAACATCACGAGAAATCGGGGGTAAGAGTGATTTAGTAAACCATTCTGCCAATAATTTGTCAGAAATGATTTCTTTGATCAACATTTGTTGTCGCCTCCACTCATGAATATGATCAGAGATGTGAACGGAGTTGGTATGAAGAAAGGAGGTCAAGAGTTCAGTACCCATCTCATATCAAATGGGTATTTTAAAGTGTGTGAGAAAGGACATGGCAAGGGAGTTGAAGTCTTGAAAAGAACCACGTGACAGTTCAATATACCACTTGGCTGCTAAACCCATAAGTGTTCCCTGGAAAAGACACAAACGTATACAATCGTTCGTTAAGGAGTTTGATGAACACCATAAATGGAAAGTCATCACATGGTTATTAGGGTCTTCTCCAGGTTTACAGTCAAATTTTTGAATATCAGAAGGTAGTTTAGTCAGAATCACTAGCCAGAAAGGATAATGACGTATAGGATCATTGGTCAACTGAGACAAGTCTGGGAGATCCAGAGTAGCAAGGAATAGTATTTTTTGGTTAAACTGAGGATGATAGTGGTGTTTCATAGGGACACCAGTAGTACTATAAACTTGGTTAGGTGGATAATTGTAACCATTAGGTTCTCCTACATACGGTTGTTGCTGACCAGAGTAAACAAGATTCGAGGAGGGTTGAGAAACTTGTGCGAGCGGAGGATAACCTGATGGGTTTTGAGGATAATAATTTGGATTTGGTGTTTTCCCATAAGGGGGGTAAACATTTTTTCCATAAGGAGGATATATATTAGTCCCTTGAGAAAGATGAGGTTGTTGTAGACCTTGATGATTATGGCCCCCAGAGAACTGTGGGTTTCCTAGGAAACAGATGTTCCACGGCTTGGGCATTATAGATGCATTTTGTCCATAAGGTTGATTATGGGATCCATTCTTAGGTTTTCCCCCAGCATGAGGTTTCCATCCAAATGGAGGTTTCCCTCCGAAAGGAGGTTTCCCTCCAAACGGAGGTTTCCCCCCAGCATGAGGTTTCCCTCCAAACAGAGGTTTCCCTCCGAAAGGAGGTTTCCCCCTAGCATGAGGTTGAGTCCCTAGAGTTTGGAAAACAAATATAAATGACTGATCGGTGCCACTTAATGGATGAGAGCCACCAAGACCAGTTCCTCTGGGTTGTTGTGTAGGTATCGAACTTCTAGGTATAACCTGGGTAGTGTTGACAACGGAAGAATTCAGTGCTTTGTACCCAAGGGGAAGTGACGACGAAGGCCTAGATGAAAGTGGTGTACCAATGGGATCTTGGCAAACCATCAGATTACTGATGGGAATAGTCACGACATGAGGGACCATCATATAATGGGACATTTGGAGAAAAATAGTGGAACTTGGACCAACAGGCTGCATGTTCAGACTAACGAACGATGTGATTGAACTAATGGTTGTACTAGTAAAATGATATAAAGGTACGATATAGGTAACATATGTTTTAGGTATTTGGGATACGATAGGTAAATCAACACCTATTCCTAATCCGTAAAGGTCTCGCACCGTGCAAGGTGAGCTTCGAACTATGTCAGTAGTCCAAAGAAGGTCTCTGATTTGAGGGCCTGAATGAGGCCCAGTGGGAATTTTAGAAGGATCAATGACAACAAGTTCTTCGACTGAATTCAGCTGGAGAAAATGCCTTTTATATCCCACAGGAACGCGAAAATCCTCTAAAGAATCCGCAACAATTTAAAAATTTTCCAAAGAGGTGGAACTTCCTCCTATGAGGTTATAATGTCGTGGACCTCGCTCTCTTGAGGAGAGCCCTCCATAGAATGAGGGGGTAAAGGGGTAGAATATTCCATATTTTTTGGGGGAAGCCCCTGTACCCTACGCGAATGGTGTGGAGGGTCGATGTTGGTAGAAAAAAATCGACGGAAAAAAACTATGGCCAACTAATGAAAAATAAAGAGCATGCACTAATCAAATCTAGGAATCAAACCAAGAAAACAAAACCTTCTTTTGATGACCGTACTAGTTGGTGATGAAAACCAACGTTGCATGATCAAGTCAAGAAGGGGCTAGGATATGGTGGAATAGTTATGATGGACACCTGATTAATAGACTTGTGCCTTGGTGCAAGATTCCATGCAGTAATTGTGGATTTACCCTCCAAGGATCCCGAGTGAGTTTTACCATCGTCTGTTCCAGGTACAACGAAGACTTCCCTTCACTGTCACCTTATGTAAGTACCTAAATATTATGGCTACTAAGGACACCAACTCCCACTCAACCCATGGGCGGGTACAGTCGATAGTCCAATCTGAATGTATGAGCAAGATAACAAGTCTGAAATCCTTTGAGAGAACTGAGGACAAGTGGACCGATAGAACTCCAGAGGACCCCGAATAGATTCGGAGTTCACGAAGCACCGAGACTAAATGAAACCAGCTGAACCTCAAGAAGAACCCTCAATATACGATTTGACCACTAAAAATGGTTGAACCAAGGAGGGATAATCTCTTTAACTCTCTTGAATGCAACCTTGTGTGTAACCCCTGTGTGAGAGGGGGATCCCAGAAAGCCTATACGATAATTAGATTTTCTCTCCCTATCGCAAGATGATAATGTTTGTTTCGAATACTTTGGAGAGTTGTACTCATAGCCTAATCCAAAGTGCTAATCTAGTCTAATGTTGGTGGAAGATTCTAAAAACAAAATGTTCTAGATAAATTTTAATTAGTGTTAATTTTGAAGATGTTCTTTACTCAAGGGTGTATGAAAATGAAATTGATGGTATTATGACTCAATTCCCAAAAAATGCATAAGAAATGATAACCAGTCTTTTCTTTCAATGAATTCCTATTTAAGGGAAGGAGAAAAATGTTCTTTTCACTTTCAAACAGTAAGATGCAGTATCCTCAATCAAATCCAGTATAATGCTAAAAATTTCATAGAATTTTGTTCTAATATCCAAAAACAATCATAAAAAATGTATCCTTTTGCTTTATGTGTGAATCATAATCAATCTGATGTAAATCTCCCTATGCCGTTCAGACTTTAAGATCAAAGAGATTTAGACATTTAGAAACAAACTTCACACAAACAAAAACACACTCTCATTGTGATTAAACAAGAAAGACAAAGATAACGAAACTTGCAAAAAGAAAACCAAAAAACTCAAAAAGAAGGAAAAAGGCTTGGACAAGATGACTTCAAAGATCAAATGGAAAGATGCATAGACCTTTGAATTTCCTTACAAAATCTTTCACTCATTCATATGAATGAGAGGAAAACAGTAAGTTGACTCTAAATTGTCAAAGACAAAGAGTGACTTCGAGGTAAGGAAAAAATATCAAAATTTCAAACAGAATGTGATCAATTCTCAGAAAGCAAAGTGTTGAAGACCAAGACAAAGATGTATTGAGGTTGTAAGGACTCTGAGTAAGTGCCAACAACAAGAAAATAAACTCAAAAATTAAACTCCTAGAAGATTTTAACAGAAAAGGGGCAGTGCTCTGGTGTCAAGGGCACCAGAGTGTTGTAATGCTCTATGTAACACTAGTAGGGAATGCTAGTGCTCTGGTAGAAGAGGCAGGGGGGCGTTGGCCACTAAAAATTCAGAAAAATGCCCAGAAATCCATAAATTCATGCAAACTCAGAAATTCAAAGTGTATGAGATGAGGTACAATGCCAATCAACACATCTCTAAGAATCAAATACATAGTATGAAAAATTTCAAAGATGAGCAAAGGCTAAGACAAGATCTAGGAAGGAAATCAAAAATCAAACTCCCTCCCCAGTGGAGTCACCAATTTCTGTTACAGTAGAATCCCCCTGCGGACAAGTGGATTTACTCTTGGATACTAGACCCCTATGACTAAGACAGAAAAGTGTTATTGTGGACACTAACATTCGTTTTCATGAAGCTAAATTATTCAAAGAAGAAGAAGGAAGAAGAGTAAATACCTTTTACCGACGTTTGTCCTTGCTCAATCGAGGATGATCTGGATTTCCAAGTTCTTGAGAAGTTCCTTCAATATAATGAGGAGAAACAATGAGACATATTTTCTACTCTACCATGATTAGCTTCATAATGGATCTATAATAGAAACAAGTTCATAAAACGTACACAAACTTTAAAGGAAACAGGCTAAGCATAGATTTGTATTAATGAAAACAAAGTAAAATGCTTACAGCCATAGATGTAGGTGCAACAACTTCACCAAGCTCTCTTTGTCCAGACCCTTGCTCAAATAATCCACACACAGAATGATGATGCTTCAATGATATCTCCGTTATGAGATCATAAGTTTGATGCCTTACAATGTCTCCCTCTTTCACCGTGAAGAGGCCTCCTTATATAGGCTTGGAGAGGCCTAACCACTTAAGATAATCTTGGGATAAGTTGAGGATTCTTATCCTTTAGTTGTGGATCTTCTCTAAGATCGATCCTTGACCTCAAATCTGATTTCAACCAACTCCAGATATGAAGGGATTCTTCCCTGATTTCTCTCAACAATCCAAAAATTCGCTCAAAAAATGCCAACCCTCCCTCAAAATGAGACACATAGCATTGGAACGATCCCCCAAAAGAGGCCACAGAGCGTTGGCACTCCTTGACAGTGTATAGGGGAGCGTTGCCTCCCAAAATTGTTTTTTTAGTGGTTTGTTTTGTGGAAAAAGACTTGTACTCTTTGTCAAATGACTTCTCCTTTTCAAAACTAGTCTTTTGAGGTGTATTGTAAGTGTTCTTGATAATGTTGTCCGAGACACAACATAGTAGAGATGACAGTATGATATTTGTGACACTTGTGGGCGAAATGCGAAACTTGCGACATTTGGTAATGACGACACTAGGACATCATCATAATGAGTAATTTTGATGTGTAACAACATGGAAAAAGGAGTACTTGTTGGTTGCTCAAGTACAAGGAAACCATACAAGTGTTACAATCTAAGATTAAATAAACTTGTGGAAAGCATCAACGTAACAATTGATGAAACAGGCAGACCAGAATCAAAGGAAGAAGAAAATAAATTAATGAAACAACCCTTAGAAGAAGAAGCATAAGATGAAAAAGAAGTAGAAGAGGAAGATGAAGAGAATCCTACAGAAGCATAAGAGCAATTTTAGGAAGTGTCTCCAAAGACACCTAGCAGACGAGTACAGAAGAAACATCCTTTAGATCAAATTATCGGAAACAAATATGCAGAAGTTGAGACTAGAAGAAAAATCTGTTCACCAGAAAAAACTCACCTAACACTCTTATCTACAATTGAACCAAACTGTTTTGAAGAAGACAACAAGGATGAATTTTGGGAAAAGGCCATGGATGAAGAATTGGATCAAATAGAGAAAAATGACACTTGGGAACTGGTTCCAAGACCAAAGAATAAGAATGTGATCGGCACAAAGTGGGTCTTCAGGAATAAATTGAATGAAGATGGATATGTTACAAGGAACAAAGCTAGATTGGTATGTAAAGGATATGCGCAGGTTGAAGGAATCGAATTTGAAGAGACATTTGCCCAAATTGCCAGAATGGAAGCAATCCATTTTCTTTTAGCTTATGCATGCTCCAAAAATATTAAAATGTATCATATGGATGTAAAATCATCTTTTTTGAATGGGGAACTTGAAGAAGAAGTCTACATTGAAAAACAAGAAGGATTTCAGTTGTCAGAGAATGCAGACTATGTGTGTAAATTAAAGAAGGCCTTGTATGGTCTAAAACGGGATCCTAGAGCATGGTACTCTAGACTGGATAGATATCTACATCAAGCAGGGTTCAGAAAAGGAAGTGCAGACAACAACCTTTACATCAATGTAATATTTTATTACTTGACGTTTATGTTGATGATATTATTTTTGGTAGTGATGATGACAAGTTAAGCCAGAAATTTGCAAAAGATATGCAAAATGAATTTGACATGTCGTTACTTGGAGAACTATATTTCTTTCCGGGACTTCAGATACATCAAAGAAACTAATAAATTTTTATTTCTCAAACCAAGTATATCAGAGAAATGCTAAAGAGGTTCAGAATGGAAGAGTGCAAACCAACTATCACTCCCATGCAAACTAGTTGCAAGTTGAGCAAAGATGATTATTCAAAGTCTATAGATCAGACGTGATATAGGTCAATGATTGGCAGCCTACTATATGTGACAACATCCAGACCATATGTAATGAAAGAAGTTGGACATGTGGCACGATTTCAAGTAGATCCAAAGGAATCACACGTATTAGCAGTGAAGAGGATATTCAAATATCTCAAAGGAACATAAAAGTTTGGATTATGGTATCCAAAAGGAAAGGATCTATCATTTATTTCCTACACAGATGCAGAATGGGCAGGTTGTATTGATGACCGACGAAGCACAAGTGTAGCAACGTTCTACTTGGGTGAGTGTTTAGTATCATGGATAAGCAATAAAGAATCATCAATATCTTTATCTACAATCGAGGCAGAGTATATTGCAGTTGCATCATGTTGTACATAGGTTCTTTGGATGAAACAAACTCTGACAGATATACAGGTTTAGTATGATTATCCCATTCCAATCTATTGGGATAATACAAGCACCATCAGTATCTCGAAGAACTCGGTGATGCACTCCAAGACGAAGCACATTCCAATCAAGTATCACTTTCTACAAGAGTAGGTTGTAGAAAAGAACATCAGAGTTGAGTATGTGGGCACAAAAGAAAAAGTGGCAGACATATTTACAAAACCACTTCCAAGGGAAGCCTTTGAATATCTTCACCAGAGACTTGGAGTTATTTCTACTCCAAAATGAATTATTTTTGAATGCTTATCTTATATGTCTTATATGTACACGAGGAAGCACCATAAGAGGACAGTTCAGTCAGGGGGAGCAGCTCTGGATGGAAAATACATTTGCCATTGATGACAAAGGGGGAGAGATTTATCAGATACAGAGGACAAAGGCATGGTTCTAGGGGGAGCATGAGTGATATGATTTTAGAATTGCATCATAGTGTTGTCATCAATGCCAAAGGGGGAGATTGTTGATAAAGGTTAGTTGTCATTGATGTCAACCCTTGAAGAAAGCCTAGTAGCACAAAGGTTTGGGTAATGGACCCAAGTTTGTTTGATGTAAAGATGAATCATTATTTTCTTTTCATGGTTGATAAGAAGTACATGTGGAGGAAATCCAAAGTGGTCCCCTTATGGTGAAAGCCCTCACGGGAAGACGCTTTAAGGATTGAGTTATCCTAGAAGTATGGTTAGAGAACCCATGCTTATTTTTTGAATAATGAGATGAAGGTCAATGAATTTTTTAGTGAAACTATCCTGGATGGATAGTGATTTTCATACCATTTCCGGTGGTATGTGGAACATCACATAACTCCTCATGGTTAGAGAGTTATGGCCAGAGAACCCAGGTTTGGGTAATGGACCCAAGTTTGTTTGATGGATAATGGTATGAGTTTTGATATATTTTTAGGTAATACTATTCTATATGGACAGTCCATGTCATTCCATTTCTGGTGGTATGTGGAATGTCACATAATTCTTCATGGTTTGAGAGTTATGGCCTTACGAAGTTGGAGGACCCTCATATGTCATCTAGAAGTCCCAAAAGGTCAAAGTAGTCAAAGTGGTTTAAGAGATTTTAAAAGGTAAGTAATAAAGTGAAGTGATGAGTGTATTATAATTCAAAGTGAGTAAAAAATAAATTATTTCGATAATAAATTTAAAGGAGAAATTAGAAGTGGGTTAACCCTAAAATAAGAAAAGTTGGCAAAAGTGACCTAGAAGATGTTTTTAAGGAAGCTACTTGGAGAGTATAAATAAGACGCAAGGCTCTCTCATTTTAGATACACTTAATAATATTGAATACATATATGTGTATGAGGTAACCAAAGGATATCTAAGCCAAATTTATGAGGAAAGTGAAGAAAAGAAGGCTGAAATTCAAGGAAGGATAAATTATTTTGATGATTCTTTCTAAGGTATGTTTTTTTTCAGGTCATCTCACCATTTTCACAATAAATTTGTTTCTAGAATTATTTAGACCATGAAATTGCTATTCCATTGAGGAAACATATCCAATTATCTATGGTAAAAAATTCATCTTGTTTATCGTTGTATTTTTGGAGTTACACTCCGTGGAAAATAAGGTTTGTGGCTAGTCCTCAAAACTAGTCAAAAATAGGTGTTTCGGGTAATAATGTCATAAACTAGGGTTGTTGACTAATCCAAAACTAGTCTTGTGAGACTAGAGAAACGTTTGATGAAAATGATAGTCTGTTGTTGTTAAAGTTAAGGAAGGTTTGTAGGTACGTGATCATATACACGAGGTCTATTACAGAGTTACAAATCATATATGGATGATGAAATTGATGAGGGATTTTGGTTGAGGTACAAGTTGGGTACATGGTTGAGACAAGTAGTTGATGAGTTGGTACATACATGAGGTGTATATTTGATTATGTTGGCACATATTGATGAGTCATAGCTAATGAGTACTTGACACATGATTAGTACATACTTGGTACATGGTTGGTTTCACTTGTTCCTGGTACAAGTTGATTACAGATTGTTTGGTATAGGTTGGTGCATGGTTGATGCACTTGTTTATGGTACAGTTTGAGGCATAGGTTGATGCATGGTTTATGCATGGTTCAATTTTATTGTTACATGTTTACATCGGTATATCTCACAGTGATAGTGTGACATTGGTGCCATCATTCTACTTCTACTTCAGGGCGATTGGATGGGGCAAGGACAGGTGGTGGTAGACACCTTCCAATTGTAGCCAGAGAACATAGGGTGTTGTAGCCTCCTTTTGGTTGTAGCCAAATAATTGGGGAGTTGGAGCTTCCCTCAGGTTGTATCCTGAGAAAATAGGGGGTTGGAGCCTCCTTCCAGTTGCAACTGGAAAACAAAGGAGGTTGGTGCTTCCAATGAATGTAATTCTTCAAGACATATAAGAAAAAAAATTCTATGGTTTTCTCCTGATTTGGCTTTCCACGTAAAACATTGGTGCACTTTGTATGTGTGTGATTGTTAATTTCTTATTGCTCATTATTGGATAATAATTCTACATTGATATAACACTTGGATTATTTGGAGAAAAAGGATTATAATTATGTTATTACTGATTCACCCCCCCTCTCAGTAATCCAACAAGTATAATACAATTGGGATTACCCATAGGGACTTTCTTTACCAAGAATCTACCGCTAGAAGATCCTTAATTTGGAACAAATTTGGACCAACCCTTGATCTCTACCAAAGGTTTTCGTTTAGGGATTTCAAATATGGTTTCTCAACCAACTTTTCAGAGGATTCCTAGGACTAATATGAACCATTACCAAACATGGTGAGTTTAGGGGAACCCCTAAGGGCCTTCAATGAAATTTGTTGTAGATACACATTTCAATATTGGAATCTAAACTAAGCTCATTAAAATTGGTATTAAATTACAAGAAATCAGTTTTACCCACATCATTGGCCTCACATAAGTAGTGAAGAGGTTAAGGAAATATTGTTGAGTGAACTTAGGAAGCATATAATTCATGATAAGGAAAGAAAGGATTTCTTGAGGTATGTCTTCTTGATTAAAGGATATTATTCTATAAAATAGTCCTATCTCCATCTCCTCCACTAAGAGAATATGGGGAGAAATATAAGACTTGTGTGAAGGTATTAAACATTGTCCTATGGAAAAGGTACATTTATTCTTATGTTTGGTCAACAAGATGAAAATAGTAACATGGGACAATCTATTGCGGATATGTTTGTACAACCCTTCTAAATGTGTCATTTATTAAGTTGATAAG
This sequence comes from Picea mariana, assembly GCA_032191745.1. Taxonomy (NCBI): domain Eukaryota; kingdom Viridiplantae; phylum Streptophyta; class Pinopsida; order Pinales; family Pinaceae; genus Picea; species Picea mariana. Next base: position 25,104 of record JASDQU011101651.1, read on the forward strand.
GAGGACATATGCCATATTTTTACCAATTGTGAGAGAGAAAAAGCTTGTTGGGACATGGTTACAGGTAAAATGTGAAGGAATGGGAAAACATCACATAAATATTATGTCATTATTAGGTAACAACTTAAGGGATAATTTCAAAATAGAAACATTAACACAATATAGGATCTCAATCTTATTTTTGTGATATGGAATCTCTAGAAAGAGAGGAATCATAAAGTATTTCAAATCCTATCTTAGTGACTAGAAAACATTTTGAGAATAATTAGGAAAAATATAAGGGATTCTCTCAAATCCAATGGATGAAGGAGGACAATATTAAGATTTTTGATAAATACTACAAATATTCAATGATATAAGGGATTGATCTTGTACATTTTGAAATCATGACATCTCTTGTGATAAAAAAAAATAGAAAGTAAAATAAATAGTGCATGTGAACCCCTTGACCTTCAAGCTCAATATTGATGATGTTTCAGTGAGAAACTCGACCACTACAACAATGATATTTACCGAATTATGGAGAGACTCCTAAGAGTAATTGGTGATTAACTAATACTCTCAATAGGATAAATAGCCTGAATGACTTTGAGCATCTCAATATCTTCCACATTTCTAGATCAAGAAACATGGAGGTAGATAGGATTGCCAATGTTGAAGTGGAGATTAAATGGGGAGATATACATTATGAATAAGTTGGGAGAGGATCCAATATTGGTTACTAGAATATCACTACATGAAATTCCAATTCTTGACTGATTTTAATATCGAATCTCCTTAGAGGGATATTTAGCATATAATGGAAATGGGCCATGGGATACACTCTTAAACATAATGGTATTCCTGATCAAAAGAATATGGAATTGATTGAGATGACTAGATGTATGCTTTAGGTGAATGGGTTTTAAAACAAGTTTTGGGAAATAGTTGTGGTCTATTCAAATTATATTTTGAATAGGGTTGCCACCAAGGTTGTGAGGAATATGATTCCTATTAAGAGTTGGACTAGAACAAAACCCACTATAGTTCCTTTTTTGACCTTGGAATGCATAGATTGATCTCATTTCCAAATGAAAAGAAAAAATAATAATATACCATTAAGATTCATACATGTATCATGATTGGTAATTCTTAGGAGTTCAAGGCTTATCAGTTTCATTATTATAGTAAATAGAATATGATCATTTAGATACATATTATCTTTTATGAGAAGGTTTTACATTCAACTCTTATTCTTCTTCCTCTTTTGTTGTTCCACTTGATTTAGATACTACTAAACCTAATCGTGTTGGGATTTTTTATTATGTGGTCGAAAATAATCATGATGAGTGCATTATAAAATTCTTCTATAGGGGAAAATCATGATTCCAAGTGGGATACAATGACCAATGAGTTTATTGGTGTAGATGTGAAAGATTCTAGGATGACCAAAATCCAAAAACAATGAGAAAAAATTCCATTTGTGACTAGGGTGATGGATGCATGTGATCCTCAAGGATATGAGGATTCTTGGGGTAGGGTAGAATGGGAGACTATTATGGATGAAAAGAACAACTCCTTCACAAAAACAATTCTTAGGAGTTGGCTCCAATTGTCTAAAAGGGAAGAATGAGGTGAAAGGAAAACAAGTCTACATTACGAAGTCCACTTCAAATGGTGTTGTGGAAAGATATAAGGCTTAGTTGGTAGCAAAGGGATTCTCATAATACGAATATATTCACTACTTTGACTTGTTATCATGTGTCCAAGATTAACTCTATTTGGATTTCTCTCTCTTGTTGCTACTTTAGGTTGGGAGTTACATTGGATGGATTCTAAAAGTGCCTTCTTACATAGGGATATTAATGTGGAAATATATATGGAGTAGTCACCAAATTATATGTAGGATGGTAATCTTCAAATTATATGAATGTTGAGAAAAATATTGTAAGGCTTGAAATAGCTGCCTTGGGCCTTGTGTGCGGAGAATCATAAGTTATTTCTTCATTGTTGTTTCAAGTGTTGTGAGTTAAACATGTGAATGATGAGATATTTTATTGAGTTATATGTGGACTATTTGATTCTCACTTGGAGTAGTAATGATTTAATTCTTGATTTCAAGGCTAAGTTGAAAGGATCCATTTGAGATTACACACTCAAATTTGCTTCATTTATTTCTTCACATCATATTTTTGGAATTGGATGATGGTATATTCATTTCATAGCCTAAATATGTTCTTGATTTGTTAAAGGGAATTAAGATGGAAGAATGCAAGTCTTGTTCTACACCATATCAATCAGAATTCAAGTTGATGAAGGAGAGTGACTCTCCAAAGGTTGATGTTATTTTTTATAGACAACTTGTTGGGATACTTATTTAGTTTACTCATAGCAAACCTAACATTGCATTTTTTATTATATTGGTATCGATATTCATGCAAGACCTAAAGGAGATATATGTGCAACCAATAAATAAGACCATGTGGCATGTTAAAGGTACCTATCAGTTGTATTCAAAAGAAGGGTGATATGAAGTTCATGGAATATATGGAATTTAATTGGGTTGGTAATGTTGACTAGTTTTCTATTTCTAATCATATGTTTCATCATGATTTGGATATAATTGTATTGTTATGCGAGTAACAATAGGTTATGTCATTATCCACCACTCACATTGAGTACATAAGAGAAATTCAATACAACTACAAAATCAATTTGGATGATTAAATTCATGGATGAGCTTGGGCTTCCTCAAAAGGATTTTCCAAGGTATATAGTGATAATTAGAGTATAATCTACATGCCTCATAATCTAGTTTCACATACAAGAACTAAACATATTGAGTTTCATGCACAATACCTCAGGTAATCAGTACAAGGTGTGATATCCCTTGAGTACTTTGAAACAATTGATATATTTACGAATGTACTCTTGAAGATGCTAAGAAAGGTGAAGTTTTTCAAAATTTAGTCTATATTGGAGCTCTAAGAAGTTGACATTAAGGGGGATGTAGTGATAATGCTATATTGTTAATCCCTTGAAGTCATGTTTATGGGAGGATGTCAAAGTATTTTTAAATGTGAATTGGGGCTTCCTTAGAGGGTATTCCACCCATGTGGAATATTATGATGTAAAGTGATCCCCCCTAAAAGTAGGTTTCTTTTATTTGGGACCACTCAAGTGATCCCTTTTACCATACTTGTGTGGCCTAATCCAAATAAGACTTATGGCACGCTCAAGAGGGTGGAGGGGCAAGGGTGGCATAAAATATGTATAAGGAGACCTCATTCAGTCATTATTATCCATTGAATTGGAGGTATCTCCTATTGAGAAAATTTGAGTATATTCTACCACTTGAGTTTGAGACGTATCCATCAGTGAAGTATGTGCATGCTCAACTGAGCTTGGTGTATTATACTTTGATGATATAGTGCAATATTTGGGTATTTTTGAATAAACACTATATATTATTTGTATTGAATTATCTCTTTTCTCAATAGTGGAAATTTAGGGTCTAAAATGGACCTCCTAAGAAAAATAATAAGATAAGAATTAGGAATTGTGGAGAGTGTCGTTACTAGATATTTCTCTTAACTGTAAATGAGAAATTCCTAGCACATATTCAACCAACTTCTAACTAGAAAGTTGGCCCTTCCATCCAAAGGGTTCTAACTCATATGACTTTAAAATATGGGCTACTCAATCTCACCAAGTAGCACTTAAACATTAAATCATAGTGGCCATATTTAAGATAATAAAACGAAGGTTAAACAGGGCATAGGAAATAAGACAACAAAATGAATACAGGGTTATAAACCTCTCAGATCAGTGGCCTAAATATATTGACCAATGGATTCTCATATGTCAGAGCACAAAATTTGATAAATTAAAGATGGAAGAATAGAATAAATACAAAAATCTCTTACTTTGTAGAGGGAAAGTGCAATGTCAACAAATATGAGGTGAAGAAATGACCATTTATTGGGCATTGACAATGATGAATCCAACAAAAGGACAGTGAATGCATATAAGACAATATATCAGGGTTATGATTAAGAAAAACATGTTAAAAACAAAGGTATTATCTACTCATAGTAAGATGAAGAAAATTCTTTGTCTCAAATGATTATTTTATAATTGCAACAGTGGATGTTGTATCAAATTGTTACTTTTGTAACCCTAATAATGATATTACTGCAAAATAGTCATGAACAGTGATGGCATAATAAGAAACAAAGTACAGAAAATAGAAGAAGAGACAAGGCTCTACTGAAGAATGAGTAATGAATCCAATAAATTAAAGCTTGATGTCTAAGAATATTTACAACCACACAAAATTTACAGAGAATGCAACCTTGATTCCCAAAAGTATTCCTAACCTTCCAACCCCTTTCCTCCTCATATAACAATCTTTTTACAAGTACATAGCTCCTTTCTCAAAATAGAAATTTGTTTATTGACAGTTCAATGAAAATATTCAAATATGATTTGAAAGCTATAGGATCTCCCATTTTTCTTTGTTGCTCCAATATTATGATTTTCAACGATATTTGCAGAACATATTAACAAAATTGTAAATTAAAACAATTAAAAATGAAGAACAAACCCAAATCTAGAAATCATACAAAACCAAATTCTCCAAAAGAAAACCAATTTAATTAAATAATAAAAAATAAATCCGAGGTTCTAATTGCTTCTCACCATTATATTCTCGATAGATAGATATTCTGGAAACTGAATTTTAACAATATGTCATTCTGGTAATACAATCTCTTCCAAAAACTCATTTAGAAACTCGGTTATTGGAAATTCGAAACCCTATTTTATGCTAATTTTTAGGAAGGTTTAATGATCATATATGGTTGAATAAATGTTTACATATTGTTCTCCTAGATCTTAGCTTTCCAACAAACCATCACAAGCTTGATTATGTGCCCTGGATCTCGAGATATGACCTCCCAAAGTTAGGGTCTTGTAATTGCTTATGTGTGAATTGGTGAATGGTTTGTAAAGTTAAAAATAAAAAATCAAATATCCCACATGCATGGGATAAAAATAAAGATGAGTGTTTATATAAAAAATGTGTATGACCTATATGTGTGAATGTCGAGGGAGGAGACCATGGAGGGTGTAAATATATAATGTTTTTATTCTAAATTATTATATAAAATATAATAAAATAAAGTAAGTTGAAAATGAGGAGAAATGTGTAGAGTCTTGGGTGAAGTGGAGCGTAGGTATGTGTCGTTTAGGGTGTGGTCTAGTCTTAGGTACCTAGGAAAAGGTAGCATGTAGGTATTCAGGGCTTCCCTCGAAGGGAAAATATAACATGGAACTTAAACATCCCCAAATAAGGATTTAAAATATAATAAAATAAAATAAATGAAAGGAAAATATAAGATGAAACTTAAACATCCCCAAATTGCCCCAAATCGGGATTTAAAATATAATAAAATAAAATAAACGAAGGGAAAATATAGCATGAAACTTAAACATCCCCAAATCGGGATTTAAAATCAAATAAAATAAATGAAGGGAAAATATAACATGAAACTTAAACATCCCCAAATCGGGATTTAAAATATAATAAAATAAAATAAGTTGAAATAAAATATAATAAAATAAAATATATGAAAGGAAAATATAGGATGAAACTTAAACATCCCCAAATTGCCCCAAA
>JASDQU011101653.1:831-11061 GCA_032191745.1 Picea mariana
CATCCCATCGATCTAACCCCCGACGCACCTCTTCCGAATGGGCCATTCTATCGTTGCTCTCTATTAGAGAATGAGGATATCAAGAGGAAGATCCAAGAACTACTCCAAAAGGGGCACATCTGTCCCATCTCATCACCTTGCGGGAGCCCAATCGTGTTGCACTAGTACATTTGGGTTAAATTTTGACATCATGTTCGATGCAATTGCCACTTTATATTTTTAGGAGAACGAAAAACATTGGACCCCCTAAAATGTCATTTCAGATGACATCATTTTTTTGACACCATAGATATTGTTTATGTTGCGACGTTTCATGAGAACACGTGTCATCTTGGATTTGACTATCCAAACCCCATATAGCCATCACTACAGCGACGCTAGAGACATCAGAATTCCAACGTTCCATTTCTTCGATCTCCACTATGTGGACACCATGGGAGCGATGTTATGGACATCGAAATACCAACAAAGATTAACGTCATTTGAGCGATGGTAAGATATATATCAACGACGTGGAAACCATGGGGAACGATGTTATTGGCGTCGTAATACCGATGGATGGTAACGTCTCTGAACCGAATTTATGTTATATATCAACGACGTACATGCCATGGGAGTGACATTATGSATGTCATAATATCGACGTATGTTAACGTCACTCAACTGACGTTAAGTTATATGTCAACGACGTACATGCCATGGGAGCGACGTTATGGACATCGTAATACTGACATATGGTAACATTGATCAGCCGATGTTAAGATATATATAAAATAAKTACACGCCATGGGAGAGATGTTATGGATGTCCTAATACCGATGACCTGTAGTTATTATAAATACAAAAAAAATGTCAATTTATTTTTCCTTTTTTTWTATTTTTAAATTTTGCAACTAGAAAATGCTAAACTTTCATATTAGCATATTCATCTATAAAAGATTTAGTAGATCCTTTAAGGTATATATATCTACTACTAAAGTGCATATTTAGTACAKTTCTTTGAGGTGTGGCACTCAAACTTGATGGTGATATATTTTAAATCACTTCCATGTTTTGTGATATGGGGATTGTGGGTAACCAAAAATAAAATGATYTTTTAAGACAAGTCCTTGGAAGTTTCTATTGTGGTGAAAAAAAATCAAATCCTCTTTAAAGAATGTAGAAAAATCACAAAGAGACCATCTCACATAGTTATTAAGGAGCCTACAATTAATCAATATTATGCATAGGGTTTCTTTGATGGGGCTTGTCAAGGAACCCCAGGTTCATGTTAAGTAGGTGTCATATTATATCTCAACCAACACCATTACTTCTTACTAAAATATGGAGTGGGAATATAAACAAATAAAAAAGTTGAATCTTATGCCTATGGATTCTTCCCATTTTTTCATTATCAAAAGGTATAACAGAGCTTCAAATACATGGTGAAAATAAATTGCTTACAGATTGGTGTAATAATCAATCCACATTCTCAAATCTGGTTCTTGCTCCTTTACTTGAAAGAATTGTAGAATCTAGGTTGCATTTCCAACATATTTATTTTAACCATGTGTATAGAGAATTATGTATCAAGGTAGAAGTATTATGAAAGGAAGCTATAGTGTTGGAGGAAGGTTCCTTAGTCATACATGAACACTCCAAAAATTCTCTATTTTCAGCAATACATCAGTTTCTACTCTGAATTTTGTGTGTGTATGGTTAAGTTAATGATTAATTTGTAAAGACATGTTTCCTTTGAGGTTTCTATTTTGATTCATTTTAAGTCTAAAAACTCTAATGACCAAACATGAACTACTAAAAAATAACAGATTAGAACATAGCAACAAGGCTTAGCAATGTATATTTTGATTTCTTGATGAAATAACAAATATAAGTTTTTTTTCTTGGAAAATATATATATATATATATACTCCTAGAAAAATACTTAAACTATATACAAGCTTCATTATCCAAACTCTTGAAAAACAAACCTTCATTTGGACATCTTCATGTTTGAAATCAAATATTTTAATGAAAATTGAAAATTTATTTATATGTGTTTCCACAATAATAGTGTTATTTCCTTCAAAAATAGGTATATATGTATGAGACTTATCAACAAGGTCATGGGGATACCCTTACATGGTATTAAAACTCAGTGATGCACAATTCATTAGAACAAATAGTGATGAAACTAGGTGTGATTAACTTGGAACAACACTCAAAAAAATAATTCTCAGAGAAGTAACTATTAAAGGCTCACTCAAAGAAATAGGAGATTTTGGAGAATTAGGACAAGCTTAAACAAAAGGAAAAGTAGCAAGAACTTTCTTAAAAGAAACTATAAATCTAACCTAGTAGAGAAGCTCATCAAGTTTATCCAATGTTAGAGTAATGGCTTCATTAGTCTCCAATATCATAGTTTTCCTTACATGATCTAGAGCTACAAAAGTGGAGTCTCAATGTGAGAAATAAAACAAAATCACATAAACGAATGCTCATTTTAGTAAATTTAGTTGTTCTACATATTATAAAGCCTAGCTAAGCTCCCTACCAACAAGGCCAAAATGTTATCACCCATAAGTTTCCATCTTGCAAAGATAGATCATGGAGTCCAAATAACTATAGGAAATAAGCCATCACCACCTTGATTAATTCCTCTCACTTCGAAGTTAGTGCATGTTAACCACAAGGTGGTATCCCTAAGTGATCTGAGGGATCAATTGCAAATCAACTAACTATTAGCAGTACCTTAAATAAAAATAAATAAAGTGTTGTTCTACGTAAAAGTTTACAATTCAGTAAAGCAGAAAACAAGAAGAAATCCACTAAATTCTATAAAAATGCAAAAAAAGGTTCAAATATTTACTAAGGAAAACTAGGCATGCAAACCAATGCAAATTTATGCTAAAACAATTAATTGTTGTGCAAAAAACAAACAAATATAGAAAGTAGTAATCATTGTTTTAATTGTTGGAAATAGTAATGCAATGTTGTTTTTGTATTTCTTTATATTTGTTATGCATACAAATTGAGGAGGACGTATAAATCTTGTATCTTTCTACAATAAGTTACAAAAAATAGGAAACTTAAGCTACTTTCTTTTTTGACAAAAAATCTAAGGATGATAAATAAAATTAACTAATATGTATGCTCAACATTATGCCTAAGGACGCATGAAAATCAAGTAGAACTAAATGAGTGTCTTTTTAATGAATAAATAACCTTATATATCAATCGGTGCCTTATATGGAGCTAAATATGAATGAAAAAAATGAGTAGGGTAAACAAAATTATTTAATTCCTACTACCGAGTTTCCTATTAAGCATGCAATAAAAGAGAGAGTATATAAAATACAGAAATTCTTACACAACAAACACATGTACTAGTCGCCAAGAAAGTAGTTGATAGATGTTTATGACCCTAGGTTGTAGAATGGTGCAGACACCCCCCCTTCTTGTCCCTCCTGAAGGGTTGCTTGACCTCTTGGTCTAGGATCATTTGAAAAACACCTAAGTCAGAGAAATTCCTTAGCTCCTTTTTTTGGAACCCAAAAACTCTATCATAGTTCCTTTCTTCCTTATTCGGCACAGGTTATGTGGCACCCACGAACCCTCTCCTTAGTGCTTCTCAAGTTTAATTCCAACAACACTAGCTMTCTATACTAGGCTCCCTCCTTGATGTGACCACAGACTTTGGTCGTGGGCCAGCTCCCTTCASGACTCCATACTTTGAAGCTTCTGTGAGCTGCTTACTCCCCTTTTCCCCGATATCTGAATTGACGAATTCTTCGGGACCAAATCTATAGTCCACGTTCCTCTCGTGATCAACGAMTGTGATCAACTCATGAGTTTGAACTTCATGATTCCTCTCTTCTCCCGACTCTTTCTTTCCAAACTTGCGAATCAACGAAGTGTCGATCCCAACTCCACGTGTCTTATCTCAATGGATGGCTAGGATTTCTTCGGCTCTCAGCTCTTCGGGTATTCTCTCCTTGAATTTTTGTGAAGGGTTTCTTCCTCCAAACTGCGTGGATATTTTCCACATGCCTTCTAGATCCAACAGTCCATAATCACTTCGCACCTCGCAACTTCATGAAGACCTTTGTTTGCTTCTGGAAAACCTCCTAAATTTYCAGMTCCYGAACCTCTCGATCTTCTTCCACTTGTCTCCTCCGACGATGGATGATTTTTCAGCCTTCGAGACTTTGGTAAGTCCTCGACCCCTTTGCACACTTAGCGAAAACTATTTCTTTCGAGACTTAGATCATTCTCAAACTCTTTATGCACTCCTTGCAGATGCTCTGCACAGATTGTTATGTGACTTTGCTCGGCTTGAAAACCTTGAAAGTTCACCATTCCTCTATGAAATTCATCATGCCCTCCTAGCAACTTATCGCTCTTCCTCTTGAGCTTGTAAGATGGACTTAATGTATCTTTGGCGCACCCCTTACGCTTAGATCCCTTCTTCGACGGATTCTCCCTTATCTTTGTGGAAGGGTTTAAGGCATCTCCTTTCCTTTGTCGGTGCAATCTTGCAAAGCCTTCCTTCCTCAGAATGTTCAATAATTCTGGGATTTTCTTAAGGGTTCCAACACTTCGAACTGTGTTGTCTTTGTGCATGCTCACACTAGCTCGATGCCCTCCCGGCAGAGTGTTTCAGAGTGTTCAGTAAATTTGAACTGTGCTTCCTCCCACACAGTCTCTCTTTCCAAGGTACTTAACCACCTTGAAATTTCCTCCCGGGTCTGTGAAATACCCTAGTATGCCCTCCTGGCAGCTTATATTATGTCTCCATTGAGCTCAGACACACACTCCTTACGTCGACTCACAGAGTCTCCTTTCTATGTCGCACACTCCTTTCACTTAGCCTAGAGAACCAAACTTAATTCAACACACTCACAGATAGAAAACTGTATCTTTATCCCTGCAGACAATTTCTAACATTCATCTACAATTCAAATGTATGTAAATGACATTCATAACACAACATCCATTACACAGAAATTGATAGGAAAAATTGTTGTTTTCTATTAATGGTGGAATGTCAAGTTACAATAGTTTGAGTCTGGACTGCGAATGATTCTCGACTCTCATCAATCCCCCTAACTTGGCTTACAATGATTTTTCATAGAATTCCAACAGCTTCTATCGGGCATACAATACAAATATTTATACAAGAGGGGATTAACAAGATTCCCTTACAAGCTAAACTAGTGGTGTCAAATCACCATTCAAAATTCCTATCTAATGGAAAATTACAATGATGGAAATCTTCTCCAAATCAGATGCAGATCCCTCCTGTCGTCAACCACTTAATAGTGACCTTATCTCCAGCTTGTTCAAATGCACAACTTGGCTCTTCCATCTTTTCATCATTAAATGCCTAGATCACGCTTTTGATTCTCGAGGAAAAATGAGAGGGAAGCGCCTCTCCATTTCTTGAATTTTCACCACGCGAGTTAATTGACTGGCACGTGTTGAGGTGGAGCGATGCTCCTTCATCATAGAATAAAAAATTCCTTGACTGGTAGGAACACACCAAACACTCTCCAAGATCTCGGGGAATTCAATATTCTTCAACATGTCCAAATCGCATGGGATAGAAGAAACCATGATCATGAATGTAAATAAGTTCAACCAACACCTGTACTCTATGCTAGTTCTCAATCACACACTCTCTAGAAGAAAATATGAAGCAATGAGAAAAATACAAAGCATTGATCTACCCCCTTCACTATGTGCAATGCTTTATAACAATGAGAGAAGTGTAAGAATAGAGAAAGATAAAAAATAAAGTGTCATTCCTCCCAAACTACTCCAAGGGAATCTCTATATGAAATGTTCCATCTCTGAGAAGAAAAATAACTCATGCATATAACAAATAAAACTCCATGAAAGCACCCTCACTCGAGAATAGATATCTTCATTCAAGGACCAAAACAACACACCAATAACAACCTCCTATAAAGTACACCCCTTCTCCAAGATAACTTTTGTCTTTGAATTAAATATTCCTCCATCAAAATATGTCCAAATTGAATTTTCCATCAAAACAAATTTGCAACAATACTAAAAATCTCAAGGTAGAAGAGTGAAATCCTAAGGGAGGAAAATTCCAAGAGTAAGACCTTCATGCTTAGCATAGGTGTAAGATATTTGCAGCGAGTGTTTTTGTCTTAATTGAAATGGCAGATAGGTACTATAAGAAGAAATATGTAAGGTGTCATAAATATGGGGAAAACCTCTTTCAAGTAAGGAGCACCCTCCCTACACTAGAAATGGAAAGTATTAGGATCATTCACATAAATGGGAAGGATCCTCAAGGAAATAACATCAATCCTAAATAGAAAATTCCATCAAAGTCAACCATAAGTAAAATTAACAAGGTTTACTCAAGTAGGGTGAGTTGGTATAGGCTAAGAATAGAAAGAAGAATGGTCACAAGAAGGTGTGAGGAGGCTTCCTAGAGTAGTGTTCCCTTGGTCAAAGTCATAGGAAAATATAACAAGTAAACCTTATATGGGACCCCACCAAGCACCCTCTAGAAGCTACAAAAATGCATTTGGACCCTGAAAATTTAAAGACCTTGGAATGACTTGAAATTTAACATTGTTTTTGTATGCCATATTGGGTATCCAACAAAATAAACACCCTGCTAAAAAATCCTACTAAAAATAAACAAAATTTTCATGGTCTTGGATTGAGCTAAAATTACCATGAACAATTATCAATATTGGGTCCTCAAAAATGTGATCCTCCTATAATTTTGACCAAATTTCTAAAAATCTTCCAAAAATAGAATTTTCTAAAAATAGAAACTTCCTTGACTTGCCTCAAATTCAAACCATATGTCCATAACCATAAAGGGTATTAAAAAATATGATCAAATCCAAATATATATATATATATATATATATATATATGACTTTCAAGAAATGCAAAGACATGAATCTGGTCATACCCTTTAGGAGTCTTCAACATCCCATACTTGTTCTAAATGTTGCAAAAATCCATATATATATATATATATATATATATATGAATTTCAAGAAATGTAAAGACATGAATTTGGCCATACCCTTTAGGAGTCTTCAACATCCCATACTTGCTCTAAATGTTGCAATTAATCTATAAGTATGGGGAACCTACTACCACTAAAACCTGACGTACTACATGTGATGTGCCTTTAGAAGACCTGTATATAAGATACCTACTCAAAAACATGCTAAACTATCCTGATTATTCTAGTATTCAATTTTGACTGTAAGCTTATTAATAACCCAATTTCACCTCTAATTTCGAGTCATGTCAATGCTAAATAGAATACCAAGATACTTGGTGATTTCCCCCCTTTGAACCCATTTCCATTGGGAAGGAATCCACCTTGGGTTATCGTCTAATCCAATAAGTATCATAGAGGTTTTCTCCTCTTGTAGTACCTCTTTAGAATCTTTACAAAACGTGGTCATAAGCATAGTGGGAGTTGATTAAATATTATCGGGGAAGACCAGTAACTTTACCTTGGTAAACTACCTTTTATAATAGATAACCCAAGGCATCATATGTGAGAACATATAAATCAGGGGCTATAGGGTAGCCCTACGTTATTGATCTGTTAAGAGGAATAACATAAGTAAGGGATCTATTAACACACACAATAACCAATGCATTGAAAAAGAGAATATTGACATAATATATGAACTTTGACCCAAATCCTAGCCACTCAATCATGTGGAGAATGAATTTCCACTCCAACTTGTCATGGACCTTGTAATATTCCAACTTTAGACACATTCCTTTAAAACCTCTCTCTTTGGCTAGAAAAAAATCCAAACATTCAACAATGGAAATAACTCACAAAATTCTCTTCCCGATAATATTTCAAATAAAAAAATCTTCCACCATATAAAGATAAATCTAGATCTTGATGTGAACACTGGAAACTTTCAGTTTGATGATATGACAGATAAAAATTTTGAGCATGATCGATTTGGAAGCCTAATTTTTTCTAATGAATATGAGCTTGAAAATCGAAAACCTAATCATGATCTCCTTGCTAACAAATATAACCATAAGGTATCATAGTTCTATAATCAACCTTGTCTTAAATATGATAAATACTCTTAGGTAATTACTCTTGGTAGTCCAAAAAATGTTTTGGACTCTTATGCCATTGGTCATTGTTGGCCCTTGACCAAGTCTTGAAGAATACTTGGTCATATTTGACTGTTTTTGGGACTGCGACAGCTTGCCAAATATGGAGCGCAACGCGAAGCAGAAATTAGGGAAGCAAGACCTATTTTTGGGTCCCTTTTAGGGTTTTGGGTTGATGTAAAGGGAAAGGGATGTTGGACCGTGGGTTTACCCATGCTTAGGCCCATTTTGTAATCTATAAACAGATACTTAGGTAATGTAAGTAGGTAGAAATAGTAGTACATCTATGTGATGTATAGCTAAAGGCTTAGTGCTAGTAGCTAGATCTGTGTGAGAGGATGTATATTGCAAGTGCTCTGTGCATGATTGTAAGGAGATTGAAAAGCTAAGTGCAAGTTGTTGTAGTTTGTGCTGAAGTGCAAGGAAGAAGGATCTAACGAGCTACGTAGATATGTTTTCCTATACGAAGTAAGGGTTACTGAAGCTCTGTGTTGTAACCGCTTGATCGAGATAATATAAAGAAGAAGGCTTTGTGGATGTAGCCCCAGGGTGGGGGTGAACCACGGTAACTTTGTGTATTATGCGTTGTGCTTCGACCTAATGTGTTTTAGCTAAGTGATTGTTGTTATTAATTAGATCTAGTTATGCTCTGTGCTTATAACATATGAATGAATGTTAGATCTGATATATAAGATGCTTAGTGCTTGATCTGCTGAATCTAATCCATATTTATGTGGCTAAGTACTGAATTATCTTTTGTCTAAGTATTCACTCCGATGCTCTATGCTATATGTGAAGTACCATAAGGGTTAAATATTGATGAATGATCTATGCTAAGTTCCATGTAAAATATATAATCACAGATTGGTGTCCCAGCTAAGGTTGCAGACATCTGAGTCCTATAACCACCCTGCCTCTACCTCAGGTGAGACTTCATCTGCTTCGCAGGTGTTGCCGAAAGGGGTGGTAGTTAGGGTTTTTTTGGTGCACTTTTGAGTGTTGAACCTTGGGTCTCCCCCTGTGTCAACAAATGGTTCTGTTGTCGAGACCTGGAACAGTGATTGTTGGGAACTAAAGAAGAAAAATCTTTGTGCGAAATAAGTCATGTGCGTAGATCTGTTGTCGTAGTGTGCAGAATTATACTTGACCTATGAAGCTTTGTGCTGAGAAAGAAAGGTCATATCTGAAGGAAAGAGGTCATATCTGCAAGAAAGAGGTTGATACTGAAGAAAAGAAGTGAGATCTGAACACTTGATGCTCTAAGAAAGGTAAAAGTAGAAATTTCCATAGAAAAGAGGTAAGATCTGTAAGCTCTAGCTTCTAGTAAAGGTAAGAATAGTTCAAGTTATAGATCTGAAAGCTTTGTGCTCTATATAGGTTAGATAAGTGGAAAAAAAAAATTGTTTCTAAAGCATGAATTTAGGTACGCTTGATAGATTTTGTCCTAGCCTGAAAACTAGAGCATTGTTAGATAAAATAAAGTTTGATATGAATAGGTCTAATACGAATAGTGAAAGATATGTTATACCTATGCAGAAATAATTTTTGGACTAACCAATGGATGCAGGATCCTAGAAAGAATTTTTTACAGGTCAGCCATCGTGATCCTAGTGTGCAGTACAAGAAGAGTTAGGGATCATGGATGAGAAAGAGAGGATTAACTCTTTGTTACAATTGTAGAAGACCAGGACATCTTGCTAAGGAATGCCCTGGGAGAAACCCTAGCTGCCTCTGTTATAAATCTATGGACCATGAAGTATTAGATTTCCCTAGAATGATTGCTAGACTTGAACAAATGAATATGGAACAAGTAAACTCTGAAGGAAATCAAGAGACCAAAATTATGGAAGAATCCCAGAAAGAATCAGAGATCATGTTACTGAAAATAAAAGAAACCCTAGATGATCATAAGGATGTCAGTTTGTTAGAGATATTCAAAGAAAAGGAGAAAATTGAAGTAAGAATAGGAGACTTCGACATTGACTGTGCTCTGGATGAGGGAACACCAATGAACATTATGACAGAAAGCACTTGGGAAACCCTAGGAAGGCCTGCTCTGGTCCCTTCATTAGGAACCATCGGATTATTTAAAGG
>JASDQU011101653.1:49627-62055 GCA_032191745.1 Picea mariana
CTTATAATAATAATTCACATCCAAATCCTTGTACATAGATGAGAAATCCCTTGATGATCCTAGGGTACACCAATATTTGGACACTTCTCCCCAACAAAAAATAGTCCCTATTACAAACTCTATTGAAAAAGATCCCTCATTACTCATAATGACAAATGAAATTTATTTCCCTCTCCAAGTCTCCTTTTTACTCATAATTGTTAGATCAAAGACCAACTTGCCACTATAATCCTTGACAACTGTAACCAAAATAATCGCATTTTCCATCACTCCTCACCATTCTTCTTATCATTGGGGCTTTGTACAATAGGACATAACTCATATTCTCATTAATAAACATTGTGGAGTCACCCTTGTCAAAAAATATACATTCAAATATGTCTTAGTGTAGACCTAGATCATGAGAATTCGTAAATAGATTGGATTACATTGAAAATGATGAATCATTGTTATCCATATCCATCCATTAGTATCCATTAGTAGGGGCTCTTATATCCATCTATTAGGAGGGGTTCTTATTCAACAATAAAAGATATTAGTATCCATTAGTAGGGGCTCTTATATCCATCCATTAGGAGGGGTTCTTATTCAACAATAAAGACCTCTTGGGAAGTGCTTCCTCATTTTCTTCTTGAGCTTATACATTGTGAGAGAGAAAAGTTATGTAATGCTTTATTTTTTTATTATATTTATTATTATTATTATTATTGAGGGTGTTTTAAATGAATGAGCAACTTCGTATTGTTTGATGGGTACATTTTTATGTGATTTATGTTTTAAAATTTTCTTTGGTTTGATAGGAACATTTATCACTATATGATGTGTTAATTATATATGAATCATGAAAACATTGAGATCTACTTGGATGTTATTGAATGTTATGACTTTGTGAATAGATTTATGATTTTGGCATGATTATGTTTATAATTAACATGTTTGATTAATTAGTTATATATTGCAATGCTACTAATGATTCATCGAGTGTGACAAGCAGGAATCACAGGCATATGGACTTCGAGAGTGAGCCAATATACTTAATGTTGGCTTGATCTCAGACCAAGGCTCACATAGGTGTCCAACAAAGGGGTTTTTATATAGTCTAAGCATTGGCATATTCAATCTCTAGGAATGAAAAGGTCTCCCCAAAGTACTGTGCCAAGACTAAATCTGGTATAGAGTTTGTGCAACATGGCCATTATGGCTAACATTCAACTCCATATGCAGAGCTTCCCATAACTATTACATCAATGATTTATCTATTATAGCACAATTATCATCAATTCACACAATAACCAACAAGCCATCATAAACTATACTATCATATATTTCAATGTGCAACATACCAGGTTAGATAGTATCCAATTGTATCCATTATAGCACAACTCTCATCAATTCACACAATAACCAACAAGCCATCATAACTTGTACTATCATATATTTCAATGCCCAACATACTAGATTAGATAGTATCCATTTGTAAGCATAGTTAAGGAACAACATTAAAACACATCATTTGCCATACACAATGTAAAAAAGTTGACCAAAGACACCCAACAGTAACACAATTATATTTTGTAACTATTCTCTTTTAATGTGTATCTTCTGAATTTAGTCAAAAGTTGCACTATCAGAAAATTTATTACATCGGCTTAAAAGTAGCCAATATTAGTCATTGGATGAGAATGAGTACAACTAGGTCTCATTGACAATACCAATGCATGAGCTGACATAAGAAATTTTCATCAACAATTTCAAAGGAGAAATGATTTAGTTTTCCAATCATGCATTGCCCGATTTTGAAACAAATTGACATCCAATCCTATCAACCCACCAACAAGAACCATATATTTAACATAGACAGATCTGTATGGGTTTTGAGGCATTCTTATAACACATTTTTGAACACAAGATTCAAAGATAATCCGGTCAAAATCATTATTCTACCATGTTTGCAATAAAACAAGGCCCCAAGAAGATAATGTAGGCGTGGAAAATAGAGTTGCTAGAATAATTTGTGAATACATTCAAGAAACAACATTTTTTTAGGTGTCGTGATTTTCTCTAGAAAACATGGTAAAATAACAAAGAAAAAATAGTTAGAACCTCAAAAACATTAATTTATTTAATCACTAACCATACACATAAGTTTGGATGTATACCAAGCCTTGTTCAATGTTATCACCCTTCCAAGAGACCCCATATATTAAAATTTGAGACAAATGTAATATAGTAATGAATTCTTTAGTGAAACAACCATGCCACTAGAGACACAACAACAATCATCAAAAGAAAACATCCACACATTGGGGATCTATATCGATGTCCATCAATGACTTTTGTTGGCATAAATGGTGATACCAGGTCATATTTAACATCTTCACCTACAATTGACACTTCTCTCGATACTAAATCACTTGACATCCTCTTAATTTCCGCATGGTAATTTAGGGTAAAACATTGAAATTGAGATGCAACAATTCTTGCTTCTCTATGAAGAGGTTTTAGATTGTTCTTTCGAGCTTGATAAATTCCTTTCATCTGATTACATATCAATTCTGAGTTGGTGAAGACTACAATATCATTGGCACTGTATTTTTTGGGCTTCTTTTAGCCCTTCAACAACGACAATATAGTATGCTTCATCATTTGTAGTCTTTCCATGAACTTCTCTCTTAGTTTGGAGGATGTAATTTAGTGCCATGTTGTGAAGGACATATGCAATAATTGCTTGACCCGGGTTTGGGTAACAAGACACTTCAATGCATAATGTCCACTTTTGCACCATTCTATATCCCTCCAAATACYTGGAGAAAAAGAAAACAACAAATTTTKATTAGGCATTTAAAAGTAAAAATTTTAACATTGAAAAAGCTATGTGCTAATTTTGATTAGGCATTTAAAAATAAACTTTTAACATTGAAAAAACTATGTGCTAATTTTGATTAGGCATTTAAAAATAAACTTTTAACATTATGTCTCTCTAAGTGGCCACCACTAGACTTAAATGATCTCTAATCATTTTGCATAAGCATATGTAGAACAATCATAATGTTGAAATGAACAAAACTCAATGTATGGTGTCAAATAAAGCTGCAAATAGATTACTTGATACAATCCAATTTATGGAAGTCTCAAAGCACATGGCTTTGTATCTTGCATGGATTTTGATTACTGTGAGGAGTCAATTCCTTTGTCAGAGATTAGTAGAGCTCTTCCAAATGATGTTATTGAAAGATATGAATATCACCAAGCCCAAGAAGCTATAGTTGAAACCTTCAACATGATTTCTGTGAGGATTGTCCACTAAAAAGGATGTTGGAAATGGAAGTGACCAACATTTCGGTTCTAGATTAGAAAAATTCTAACATGTACATCCTTCCTCAGATTCCTCGGTGCACACATTGGCTAAACACCCTTGAAATGGCAAGTACAGTCATCAAATAGATAATGTTGGGAAAGTACTTTCATCAAATGGGTAATGTTGGGTTAGTACATTCATCAAATAGATGTTGGAAGAAGGGTACAAACATGGAGTGTGGAAGACGAATGCCCACATGAGTTTTACCTATTTTTGTTAGCATCTAGAGGCTGCAGGGATTTTTCAAGACTGTTATACAGAGGTAAGTGATATGTCTATTCACATGGGCTTTTGAGATTCTATTGCTATGGATTGGTAGGAATGGCACTTTTTCTTTAGTTCAAAAACATGGTTTTCCCTTAAGGTTCCTTACTATCATGCCAATGGACGAACTGGAGAACCTCAAGAAACATAATTAATCAACACATATTACACCTTTGGATTCCAATGTTTATGTTCATCAAAATACATCGATTGTGTGTTCAGATATAGATGGGCTTGTTTTCAAAGTAGAAAGGAGTAATTCTGGACCAGAAAATGTTTATGATTTGGAAAGTGTATTCAGGTCACTGAACCAGAGGTCACTTTCGACAGAAATTTGTAATCTAGAAATTTTGGTGAGGTCAGTTTTTCCTTTTCTTGTAATCTAGAAATTTTGGCTCTCATTAATTACCTAATTTCCTTTGATATTAGTCGACTCCAATTTCAAGTTGGAATAATTGATACAAGCATTAATCGCATTAGTGTTATTTTCATGGTTGTCCTTTGACAATATAGTTTTTCATCACTTAAATATTTATCAAACCAAAATCTTTACCCCAATGGACTTCATTTTTTCACTTACACATATTTATCACAGTCTACATGTCAGATATTTTAACAAGCACCCATGAATACACCATTGATCATCTCATCCTTTACAATAACATATAGTTACATTAATTTAATATTTATCTTTACAAGGATGTCTATTTTGATATAAGTTTAACACTTTTCTGGACCAAGTAAACTACTTATGAAAAATGAATACTCTAGTCACCATTGGCTAGAAAAGTTCTCATGTGTATTATTTTATACTTTTTTGGGCCCATGGGACTAACATCTACGAAAAATGACACTTGATGGGTTAAGTTGTAATTGCATCCCATTATCCTACTTGCATTTTTTAGCCTAATTTTGTCTCGCTCTTTCTCGTTATAAGCCTCTTTCTCCAACAATTCTTAGCATTAGCCTAGCGGTGCATTTCATATATACTTTGTAGCTTGATACCCTTTACCCTTAGAAGAAACATCCCCCTCGAGTGTCCATGTCCCGCATGTGGTCCCTTGCATTGAGCATAGGTATGTTCCACTTCTTAGAACTATTTTCTTATTTGCGACACTCGTTTCCTCTCCCATATCATATCATTTCTTTTACTATGAAAAAAAAAAAAAAAACAGACGAGAAAATAATATTATCTCATATCGGTAACAATCATGTCACCTTTGAATAGAGCACAAAATCTTGAGTCCATTTCATCCAAGGTTTGGATTTAGCATGAACTTAGGAAGTTGTACTCATTACTTAGAGTCTGCTCCTTTGATTGGTTATTCTTTCAGTCCCTATAGATATTTTGTTGATGCCTCCTACGTCGCAAACTTTTGTCAATGAGAAACATTAAGTCTATGTTGCTTGAGTTATTCATTTGTTTCATGCTCTTGTTCAAAGGAAGTATAAGACTGTGTCGGTCTTTCCTCAGAACTCTTGACTTTGCAAGTCGGTCATCCCCTTACAAGTGAATCTCAGAACCACATGAAATTGTTGTCCTACTTTGAACCTTGGGCCTTATTTTATAATTGGTAGGTGACCTTGAACTTAGTAGATGACATCTCTTCATTGGTAGTTGACTGGGGGGTTTCCCTTGTGTTTGACGGTAAGAAATCTATTCTCACAATGGAATCCATGCAGTGTCTTAGATTCCATTAGCCCTATTGGTGTTTTCTTTGCCTATGTCGACAATTTTCCTCATTGGTTTTTATTCAAAGGGACTCTCTCATGTACTACTTGCATTTGGTGCATGTGAAAGACGCACATGGTCGTTAGTTCATGAACATCTTATTCATCTAATCTCCTCCTAATCATCAAGCTATTGATTTATACCTCGCACTGGATGATGAGAGATGCCTTAATGCTCTCCTTTCAGCGGGTCTCCTTCCATCGAATTCAACTCATCTATTCTGGAATCGAGATCTAGAGTCCTATGAGTAACTAGAGGCTTGTAGTCATCAATGGAAGGTTCTCCTACCATCAACAGTTGGTAATACATCAATATCTCCTGATAGATGGATTCTTCAAGTGTTCGACCTCAACATCCTTATTCACACTTGTTAAATGTACTCGGTACCTTGACACCTACTTTCATTATCGATGGGTTGTCTTGTGTTTGTTAACGGTATACCTTAATGATCGATAATCAAATGAAGCCTCATTGTGTTCGACTTCAACTCCTTTGTTCACATAATGTAGACTTGCACTTTCAATGAATAATGTAGAAGACCTCTAGTTTACAGTAGTAGCACCCCATATCCATTGTTGTCTTTCATTGGACCAATACCTATATGAATTCAATGATCATTGAAGATCAAATTGTACCCCATTGTATACAGATATCTTCGGTTGATTTTGAGACTAGACTCCACTATGTCTTGTTCGTGACTATGACAACCTATGGATTATGTCCACTTTGTATTGCCTAGTCCTGGCCATGAACAACGATTTGATATAAATCCACATGGATCTGTAGTGTAATTCAAATTCGCATCCATGTGTATAGAGTCAATATGAATTTTAATATTCTCATGAGTAACTAATACTTCCAACTGAGTCTTCATTACTCCACTTCTGGGAATTATAATGTATTTTGGCCATCGCGGATACTCCTCTAACCTCACACATTAAGAGGCATCTGTTATGGAAAATTTTTCCTCACTCCATCCATCTTGATTTTTTGGCCTTCCATTTCCCTCTGTAAACATAAATTCCCCTTGTTGCTCACTCCGGAGTAAAAAATACATATTTTTGTCCATATATGCGAGTCACAATTAGGCAACTCATGTATATGCAAGTTTCTCCATTAAATCCCTCGTACATCAGGTTTTGTGCTCAAAAATTAAAAATATGTCGAGTTTCCATGCCATGTCACGAGATCCATGATTCTTGACCTTCCATATAATGGAAATGCTCTGACCCGACTCTTCAATTCCATTTGGAGGCTATAAATTGAGCCATATACAAGCCTTGAGGACAATTCATCATTAAGAGCAAAGACACTCTGGAGAAATTTCACCTCCGATTGAGTCTGCATCTCTTTGTCCTTAAAAGTCTGAACTTCTTGTGTTCATCCCCAAATCTCTTCATATCTTGAGATGGAGAATCTCATTGACTCCTACTACTTGAGAGCTTGCCTTTGTAGAGGATTGAAGTGGTGAAGGCCCAACTGGAGGGACTTAGTTTCTTGGTTCCGATATGTGTCGTTACAGAAGTTTGTCACCTATGTAATTTTGTTCATTACATTAATAGAAACACTCTTTTCTCGTCCAATTATATATTAGAGATACTTGTATTGCTTTCCATGGGAATATTTGTTATGTATGTTAATGGATTATGTTAATTTATATGCTAACATTATATATCATTTCCACATGCTTGCGTATCTTGGTTGTTGAGGACAAGTTGCAGGTATAAAGCTTTGGGTCATGTGCTCAATAGTGGTCCTCTGTTAGGGACCTAACCCCTCATGTAGGTAGAATAATATATTCCGATGTAATAAAGGTCAATATTAATAAGGCCTAGCAATAAGGAAGAATAAGTACAATGTAAGAAGACCTAATAGAAGCTTTCGCTTCTAGAAGGATCTTCCTCTAGATGGTTCTTTGATAGACATATTTTGTATAAATAGAAGTCGAGGGTATGAGATCTTTTTGTCTTGGATATTATTGTAATAGAGCTCTGCTCTGTTGGAGGTTTCCCCCTTGAAGAGACAAGTGAACATTTCTTTCAGTAATCAAAGTGCTCTTTCTGGTGTTATTTTGGTATCATTTTAGTATTATTGTGGTGTTTTTCTGGTTATATTGTTGTTCATTTGTCATTTCTAGCTATTTATTTATGTTTTGAATACTTTTTTATATCTAGAATATTACAAGTGGTATCAGAGCACCTTCCTCAGCAAAAAATTGTGGGTTATTGTTTTTCAGGGTAGAGACATATTCTGGCGTCTTTAAGCTACAGAGATCTATTGTTAAACTCATAAACCCGCGGCCGGGGATTCATACACATAGGAAATACAAGTGGTACTTAAGCACACATATGTTGGCCACCCTTTTAACCCCTGTTGGTACCCCTTCGATTGGTAGTTCATCAGACATCACCTATATATGGATCAACCTATATTTCCTAAAGCCCTCCATAGATAAATCGATCGATTGCATGACTACTATAGTGCCACCGAGAACAACACTTAGGAAGATACTCTCTAGTACCTGGGTAGTCGGGTAGTATGGCTAAGGCCACGATCTAGCCTCCTTAGTTGGTTCTTTGAGATATTGGGCCGAGTACTACTATTGGACCTTGCACGTATAACAGAGAGCTATAGCACAGGGAAAACCCTTGTCTATAGAACCCTTGGATACCTAACCTTTAGGGACAGAAACAAAAAATAGAACAGACAAGATCTTTTGTTGTGCAACTGTGTCTCTTGCATTCGAGTTGCCAAATTACTACACATTTATTCCTGATTAAGAAGTTTTGACATTTCATCATTGCAATATTCTTTAGATCGAAGTATAACTCCGCAGGTGTAAAAAAAAAAAATGTCTAGATCCTGTTGGCACCATTATTTAAGACCTATTCCAATGGATTTCTCTCTTCTCCCTTATTGCATTCATACCTATCATTTTTTAGAAACTTTTTTGAATGCACTTGCCCCTTTTCAGTTCCCTCATCATCATGGCCCATACCCGTAGCCAAGACTTGGAAGCTCACTTCAATACCTTGCACTCTAATTTCATAGAGACCCAACAAGAAGTGAGACAACTCAGTACCAATATTTCCACCATCAATAAAAACATGCATTCCTCCATTGTTGCCTCAATCGAGGAACTCAAACAAGACCTCAAACAAGACATTACTACCCAGCTTGAATCTATCACTATGATGATCTGCACCAAGCTGCATATCCTTGCATATCCTCCCTTATCTGACCCACCTTTGCATATCGAAGGTGAAACTTCCTCTCATTCCCATAATTTTCAGCCCCATTACTTTCAGCATGACCTATGCCTTACGCATGTGGATGTGACCAAATTTGATGGTTCAGATCCCACTAGTTGGGTAACTCAAATGGAACATTATTTCTCTTTGTATGACATTACGGATGAGTTGGCCAAAATTCAGTATGTTGTTCTCCATCTAGATCAAGAACGTTGGCAATGGTGGCAATGGAGAAAACCTGCATGCCAAGGGTATATTGCTTGGACACACTTTGTGGCAGAGCTTTATGAACGCTTTGACACTGACGCCAACCATTTAGGTCATTTGAAAATTTTGAAATAATCTGGCACAGTAGAAGACTTTATAGTTTCTTTTGAGCGACTGGATTTTCGTACAGAGGGCATGTCTGATGCTTTTTTCTAAGAATGTTTTATCATTGGCCTCAAGGATGAGATTTGTGCCCATGTCCTCATGGGTCGGCCTCAGAGTTGGGTGGAGGCTACTAAAAGAGCTAAGGAAGAACAACAGGTTGTGTCTTCTCAAAACCAGAAACCCTTCTTTATTCCTCGCACTAAACCAGTAAATCCCACTCCTTCTTATACTCCACTAAATATCCAAAAATTGATGAGGGCCGAAATGGATGAATGCCAACTCAAAGGCCTTTGTTATAATTTTGATGACAAATATTTTCCAGGACACAAGTGTAAGGAACAAAATATTTTTATGTCCATCTCRGAGGATGTTTYAGAAGAGGATGTTGAGGCTCCCYTTGTATCCRTGTCACCTGAACCCACTGACATAAYCCCTCCCTCAGACCCTCCYGAAGTAGAACCAATCATTTTCCTAAATGCTCTCACTGGCTTCTCTGCTCCCCAAACCCTCAAGATAGTTGGTTACATCAAGCATAGGAAGGTCATCATCCTTGTTGATAGTGGAAGCACCCATAATTTAATTCATCATCGCATTGCCTAAGAAACAAATTGCTATATCAGTGCAGTCAATAATTTCCAAATCATGATTTCCAATGGTGGGTCCATGAAATTTGGAGGGAGTTGTGAAAATGTGTGTCTCCAAATTGGTGACTACCACCTCAAATCTGATATGTTTGCTATCAACATGGGTGGTTGTGACATTGTGTTGGGTGCATAATGGATAAGGACTTTGGATCCCATTCTCATGGATTTTATGTAATTAAGCATGCAATTCGACTAGGAGGGACAACAATATAAGTTTCAAGGCATCATCGTTGGTTCCCCAGAAATCATTAGTTCCCATCGCATGGAAACGATCCTCAAAAAATGTCATTTTGATGTTATTTCCCAGCTCCATGCCATACAAGCAACTGGGACACCATCTGTTCCGCAGGATCTCCAATCCATCCTCTCTAAACATCAATTGGTTTTTTCCACTCCCAGGGACTCCCTCCTTCCCGTGGTGTTCATGATCATTCCATTCCCCTTGTCTCAGGAAGCCTTCCTCCCAATATATGTCCCTATCGTCACCCCTTTTCCCAAAAAAATGAAATTGAGAAAATGGTTCAAGAACTGCTCAATGCAGGTGTTATCCACCCTAGTACGATCCCTTACTCTTCGCTTGTGGTCATAGTCCTTAAGAAAAAAGGTTCTTGGTGCATGTGTCTTGACTTCCATGCCCTCAACAAACTCACCATTAAAGAAAAATTTACCATTCCTGTCATTGATGACCTCTTGGATGAATTGAGTGGTACCCAGTTCTAATTTACTAAACTTGATATTCATTCTGGCTACCACCAAATCTGTATGAAAGAGGTAGACATTCCTAAAACTACCTTTAGAACTCATGAGGGCCACTATGAGTTTTTGGTCATGCCCTTTGGCTTGTGTAATGCTCCCTCCACTTTACAAAGCCTCATGAATCATGTCTTCCATCCTTTTCTCCGTCATTTTGATCTAGGTGGATATCGATGGCCATCCACCTTTTCCAACTAGCTCAAAACAATTTTCTTGCAATTTTGGTAATTTACTATTTTAGCAATTTTTAACATTCAAGGTCATTTTCAGGACCTAAATAAAGGTTCTTTGGGATCAAGCTTCTCAATGATAGTTTAAGGCTATTATTGAGCCCCCTAAATGAATCTCCTCAATGACACCTTTCCAACGATCTATCGTGCGCCCCAAACAAAGATAGTATGCCAAAGTTACGCCCCCGAGAAGTTGATACACCAAACTACCTAAAACAGGGTCCACAAAACCGTTGGTTTTTCATCTTCCGAGGTTAGGGTTTTGGATTTTCTTTATGATAAAAAAGTCTTTGGAGCCTCATTGTAAAATCATCTTCTTGTGAATGCGCGTAGCAGACACATCTCTTCTCAGAGATAAGCTACCACAATTCTAGCGAGTCTTTCACTCTGTATTTTTACAGTATTTGTACATTTTCTCTCATTAATAAAAAATTGTGTATTACTGTATTTTTGTGTTTATGGTTGCATCTCTTATACATTTTCGTAGTATTATTGGATATCTGAGATATCTCTGTACATTGCTTTATTATATCTCCGCTTTCATTTTGTGTCGAAAATAATCTAGATCAGTGGTATCAGAACAGGCTTCTCTTGATCATTTTTTTCAGTGCATGTCCCCGACGAGGTCCGATTATAGAAAGTTGGGTTTCGAGCTTGTATCTATTGAAGACAATCATTCTCACACGTCCAAGAAAACCTCCATGGCATAAGAAAAGAAAAATGATGGAACAACTGATTCTATCAATTTGTTGCTTGAGAAAGCTCTCATGCGACAGAGGGACGAAATGATGGAGAATTTTTCCCACATCCTTCAACATTTACCGATAGCAACATGCACATCTTCATCAAAAATCCACTTTGGAATCACCTCTCCTTTCAAGGTACAGGTTAATTTTGATATTCTCATATTTGAAGGTTAGATATATGCGGATGCCTTAGACAAATGGTTAAATCTGTTAGAAGGTTATTTCTCTATTCATAATTTTTCCAATAGGGAAAAGATCACCTTCGCACTCCTTAAAGCTCTCTCCCATGTCAAATATTGGTGAGAAACTTACTGGGAGAAAATTTCCACAGAGGAGTCTGGAATATATGGGGTTTAGCCCACTTGGGATTTTAGTGTGGATGTGGTAAATGAACAGTATTACCCAGTTGGCAACTATGAGGACCGGTACATGAGATGGACCACACTGCGGAAAGAGAGGGGCCAAGAACTTCCAGAGTTCACCAATACCTTCCATACCTTGCACACCAAGCTTGGTATCAAAGACTTTGAATGACATTTGGTTCTGAAATGTCGTGGGGCTCTACACAGATACATCCAAACTGAAATGGATTTTCTGGAAATCTCATCACTCGGTGTTTCTTATCGATATGATGTTAAAATAGAGAAGAAGTTTAAGCACCAGAACAAATGGGAGTTTGGTTTTGCAAATCTGCAACAACCAAAGTATGATAAAAACGGCCCTAACAAACAGTCTCCCGAAAACCAGTCCAAGCCACAAGAAAAGAAGGGTCACGGGAAGACAAAGAAGGACACCGGAAAATGGTACGATTTCCAAAAAATCCCTTGACACAACACCGAGGAATGTTTCTCAAAATAGTCATTGGTGGCTGATATCAAAGACAAGGAGCCGAACCCTGATTCAGAATTGGATTCTGGAAATACTGGTAAAAGATAAATCATCGACACAGACCCCACTGCTATTGTCATGACTGCAACAATTAACCAGAAGAACCAACAGATCTTGAAGAGGGGGAGCACCTTTTTCATTCATAGATGTGGGTGAAGGGGACCCCGCTACATTTTATTGTTGATAGCGG
>JASDQU011101655.1:15379-29721 GCA_032191745.1 Picea mariana
ATCCATGCTATATTCCTTGTAATCAACTTCTTCCTCCTCCATAATGAGGAAATCTAGACTTGGGCAACTTTGATTAAACACTTTTTAAAAGTGGATGAAAATTGGCGGCGTCGAGGAACCTAATTATGAGGTATATTACATTAGAAAAAAATGAGGTGTAGACCAATGAAATACTTTTATAAGGATTTGCCTTCAAAATAAGTAGCATAGAAAATTGTTTCCTTCAATTCAGTTGAAGGGTGCACTACCATATATGATGATATTGAAAATCAATTGTGAATCATTATAGGTTTCTAGTTCCAAGGGATCATTGATGAACACATGGTGGCCATGTAGATGTGCCTTGATGTATAACCATGTTTCATATATCTTGAGTAGTTTTAAATATTTGAACAGTTGATGCATTTTTAGGGCCTCCCATTCATTTTTTGATATTTTTATGCCCAACAAAGGGCATCCAAATAACTCTAAAAATTCTCTTTACATTGATCTAAAGAAGACCTAAAATAGATCAATGGGTGAAAATTTTGTGTCAAAAAGGGTCCACCTTTTTTGGGACAACCCAACTTCATCTAGCACAACATCATACTCAAACCTAACTTCATATTAGGGTTATATTCTTGTATATTAGTGTTTCCCCCCTTTACTAGGGTTTTTAAATTATTACAAGATGTTGTTTAAAACTCTTGTTATGGGATTTTTGAAAATGAGTGTAATAGATACACATATTTTCAGAGATAACTACCACCATTATACCCATTGTAGTATAATGTTTTTAACCATTGTTTCATTAATAGAAATTGGTTTTCATGATATATTTATTGTTTATTTGTGTGTTGAAGATATCTTTAATTTTGTTCTCAATATAATTTAGATTAGTGATATGAGATAAATATGATATTTGTTGTTTTTCCTTGCATGTATCCCATGAGGTCAAGGTATCTAGGGAGTGAGGCCTTGAGATAACTGAGGTTAGTGAAGATCATATTTTCTAGACCAAGTGACCTCACATGGAATGCAAAAATAAAGATGATGGAATGGGGAATATCCATCAAATTATTGGTCTCAAAATCCCTCAAGCAACAAAGGAACAAGATGATGGCTTATTTTACCAAAATCCTTTGGTGATTCCCAACATTGATGGAGGCACCTTTGATAAGCAGTCATTTTCGAAGAAACAATGCCCTTMAAGGTACATAWTAAYTTTTATATCYCTTAGTTTGAAGGAAAGATATATGAAAAATATTTGGAGATATGTTTATATCGATTTGAGGGTCATTTCTTCATTCACAAGTTTTGCAAAATGGAKATTATTACCTTTGTAATCCTAAATTCCGATCCCTATGTGAAGCATTGTTGAGATACTTATTGTTGGTAGCATGCTAGAGATGATTTTGAAACATAAGGAACATAACTTGCTTGGGGGGAATTTTTTTGATGCTATCAAGGAGGTGTATTATCTTGTTGGAAACCATGATGACCAGYACACAAGATGGACAAATTTAGGCTAGGGAAAAGACCACATTATTTTGGACTAGGTGCCAACAACTTCCATACATAGTGTGMAAATTTGGGTATCGAGTACTCCGAGTGACACTTGATTCTTATATACTTTAGTGTCCTACAAAAATAATTCAAAATAGAAACAAAGTTTTTGGACATATCTTCACTAAGAGTCTATTACCATTATGTCATCAAGAAGGAATTTTTTGGCGTAAGGGTAAGAAATAATTTGGGTACAACAATAAGCTATTACAAAAGAAGGGAAAATGAGGTTCTAACTATCAAAGAAAATGACATAATGAGGACAACCAATCTCAAGACAATGAGTCAAAGAAACATACAAAGAACAAGAACAAGAAATAAAATAAGGGAACAAGAAAATAGTGTGACACCCATTAAATCCCTTAGCACGACAATAACAAATGTGTCGATAGATAATCATTATTGGATGAGCTGAATATATTAGACTCAAAATGTACCTCAATTCCATAATATCCCATGGATAGAGGAAAATGAATCATCAACACAAAACCTGATGTTATTATCACCATTACAAAGGTCCAACTAGAGGATCCCAAGGAAGGCAAGTGACTCTTCCACTTAGAAATGTGGATGATGAGGACATCGTTGCGTTTCATTATTTACAATGACACTCATAAGATCCCAACATCTACATATGTCTTAGGGATTAGGAAGTTGATACTAATTTCACACCCCCAACTAGAGGTGAGATATCCACAATAGTCAACAATGTTGCCTACAACATGACATCGTCCCCTTCAAATACGAGGTACTATCTAATGTTACCCAACTTGAATTTTGTGTTGTTCTTTTAGGATATCTATATGTGTGGAAGATTCACACTATTTACCAGTATARCATCCTATAGTGATGAGATTCATAGACAAAGAGATGAGTAAACAAGAAAAAATGCAGAAATAATTTGTCTAAAACATATTGCTTATCCTTTACTTCTCCAAGTTTTAACAATGTATTTATAATTAGTMTTACAAAGGATAAATTTATAGTTATTTGACATTTTCAACTTTAAGTACCCAATGTTTAAATAAACAAAAATTGCATGATGCTTAAGGTTCTTTGTGCATTTATTGGCTTACACTAACTAGYAATATACATTAATTATGAACTACAAGATGTGGAATATTRGTTCCTTCSTGTTTTAGTAGAAGGTGCCCCCACTTTCTCAACAAGATGTGGGAAGGCTTGGTGAAAAAATATGGGATATTCATTGGTGGTTGAGTGGGAATTTGGTGCCCAACCAGATAAAAAGTATGTTGTTTTCGATGAATGGAGTGGGTGTGGATATGTTGTTTCCAATGAATGGAGTGGGTGTGGATGTGGATGTGTAGTAGGGTATTTGCATGCAAAGGTTGTTGAAAATATGAATTTTTATCGGTTTGGTGGGAAACCTGAATGTCCTCTTCCATAATAAGAAACTCATATAAATCAATATTATTGACATTAATGACATCATGGATTCCAATATGGGAAGTAAAATCCAAGCGATAAGAATTATCACTAATATACTGAAGAATGGTATGGGGGCCATAATGAATAAGTGGATATACCCCTTAAAATGTTGTTTTTCCATATACATCTAGACACAATCACCAATCTAAAATTGAACATACACTTGACAACAATATTGAAGGTAGTTATAATGATCATAGGAGGTGTGAAGGGCATTAGTGACCTAAGAATGGGTGCTATCTTAGTACTTAACAAATTAGGATGCCCAGTTCCGCTCATTATGTTGGTGAGGTGAGGTAGTAGGAGGAAGGGTGATGAACAATTCATGAGCCAGTGACCATTAACCACAATATAACTCAAAGTGTGAGTGGTTAGTAGACTCATAGAAAAATCGATTATAACTATGTTGGAGAACATGTAACTACAAATCCCACTATTTATTCCTAGTGCAATAAATACAAAGTTTGTGCAGTAGGCCACTATGTACTACATTGGTTTGGTCATCTATTTGTATATGAAAAGAAATATAAAAGTGAAGGTTGACAACTAAAAGGGTCGTCCAAAAGTCTTTTAGGAAGCACAAATTGTGATTGGAGATAATTTTGAGAGGGAGGATGGAATGAGAATAGGTGTGGAAGAAAAAAAACCCAACTGCCCACCATGCTAAAGTGGTCTTGGGACAAGGAATAAACATTTCCATTTTGGAGAAATGACACACCACCATGAAGATGAATCATGATTCCTAAAGGTAATTGGAAAAAAAACTAATAAAATCCATGGGTAGTGATTCCCAAGCTTGATATGGGATGAGAAATGGATTATACAAGCCATTTTTGTGATAGGAAGTGTTATATTGGTTGCAAAGAGGGAAACACCTATTAAAAATCTCAGTTTGGAATTTCATAGAGGGCTAGACAAAATGTCTCTACAAATGGTGTAATGTCTTAAGCATGCCAAAATGGATGCCATATAAAGAGGCACGAGGCTCTCAAATGAGAACTAAGTGGTCATGAGTGTTGGGGACACATAATTGATGGAGTTTGTACAACCAACCATCCTAAATGGGATAATCCAAGAAGGGTGTACAATTAATATTGGCCGGGTATTACAAGGTTTGCTACACTATCCCAAAAAAGAGTCGGCATCGTATAGTTGTTTCCATGCTTCAAAGGAAACACAATGAACCTCCAAAATGTTGAGTACCTAAACCTGATGGTGACTCAACATGCTTACCACCCAATTTGAACTCCCTTTATTATATTTAATACCAAGTGAAACTAATGTAGATAGGATGCCCATTTAAGATGGTGTTGAGCTCACAAATTTTAGATTGAAAATTAAAAATATTAAGGGATGATGATCAATGTACAATGGTTTTCTTACCTAGAATGTAATGGTACATTTCTTCAAGGTCTGCACAAGAGCACAAAATTATTTATCACAGGTGTTGTACTTCATATTAGTATTCGTCAAAGTCTTAAAGTGATAGGCCATTGGGTGGCCTCCATTTTTTTTAGTACATCCCTAATAGCATATTGTGAGGCACCTGAAAGGGATATTGCAAATTACGAAGATGCAAAACCAAATCAAAATACAACGCTTTTGTTGATTTCTAAAAGCCTTCATCCATTGCCTTGGTATAGGAAAACAAATACTATTTGGAGAGCTAATATAGGGTCATGCAATGTGAGAGAAATGTGGAATAAAGCATCGATAAAAAAAAAAAAAAATACTCCAAAAAAAATATTTAAGGAAACATTAGTGAAGGGGATTGACCAGCTCATAAGTACTTGTATTTTGGAAGGATCGACATGTACCTCAATCCATTGATAAAAAAATATGGGATAGTGAATTGATTTCTAACCAAAATAATACTATTTTCACTTAACCTATAGTTTGTGAGTTTGAAGTAGGTCCAACACCAAGGGCACATGTTGTAGGTGCTCCTCCCACATTTGGCTAAAAAAAAAGAATGCCTTTAAGATACACCAGGATAAAAAATCCAAGATGTAGTTGAAAAAGATCATTACTAATTTCTATGAAGGTAGCAGGAGTGTTGGTAAGGACAAATGAAATCACTAACCATTCATATGAGCCAAACTTAGTGTTGAAGGTAGTTTTCCAAATGTCATTTTGATTCACGCGAACTTGATGATAACCTGTTGTGAATTCCATCTTGGTAAAGTATTTAACACCCTTAAGATGGTCGAAAAAATCATTAATTTGAAAATGGATAATGATTTTTGACAGTGAACTTATTGACAGCATGGTTATTTGTGAAAAAGTGCCACTCTTGTACTTCTTTCTTAGGAATAATGAATTCACGTGAGCCACAAGGTGAAGAACTAGGTTGGATATGGATGGACTCTAGGAGGACCTAAATATGGTATTAACTGGATTCTAGGAGGACCTAAATATGGTATTAACTTTGGTGGTTTGATGGGGATATAAGTGATATGTTGAGGTGTTTGGAAGGGAGTCCCCAAGAGTTAAATTAGTGGAATTCTATATAGAACAAATAAGACGAATCTCCTCATAAAGATAAAAAACACTAGAAAACTCTTCAATTAAAGGTTGCATGTTAGGTGGAGGGGGTTTAGAAGTATTATTGATTCTAATAGGATGACCTACACAAAGGAGAGACATTTTTTTAGGCTAATGTGACACATAGCAACATTTCATGAAAGGAGTGGGGGAGGAGGTACTACATAATATTTTAGCTCATATTTTTTTACATCTTTAAGATGTTTATAAGTATTGTGATGAGCATCATATATGATGTTACTTATTAGATAGGGTATCTCCAAAATTAAATAATAATAATCAAGGTGGGTCATGTCAAATCCAACTATGTTGTGAAAAGAGGTAAAGCCAAGGTAATGACATAATGTTTATCAACAAAAAATGGGATGCTTCATTTTTAATCTAGTTGAGGTTATAAGGGGAAGGATAGGAGGTGGTGGGAAGTTGGAGAGAGGTGAAGAAGGTGTGTGAAACATGATTATTTTGGTCACCATTATCAAGAATCATAGTAGTAATTTTATCCTTAACCTGACTGTAATTATGTGTAAATAAAAGTTCATGAGAAAGGAGACAATGATCATGAATCATTAACATCAACAAGGGGTTAGGAGGGGTAGAGTTTGAAAGAGAGATAATAGTATCATTAGGATGGGGATTTGGGGAGAAGGGTGGGTCATATGGGGGTGTATATTCTGTAAAAGAATGAGACTTGGTCTTATGAAAATGACACCACTAGATAGAATGAGAGGAGGGGGGAAATAAACATCCAAAGAAAGGGAATGTGGAGGAGTGGGAGTAGGGTGAGGAGTGGGATGAGGAAATTGAGGTTGCTTGTCCAACATACATTCCATATCCAAGGCATGGAGAAAGGATATGTCCATTGTGTTGCTTTCAAATAAGGGAAATTCATGTCTAAAAATGATTAATAAAGCATAATTAAATTTTAGAATGAGTACTTCTTCATCGAGTCAATGGTTTAAATTTGTACATGTAGCTTGGTGAATATGTCAATATATTGCTAAAACAATTGACTCGAATCTTGTTGAATTTGTATCCAATGGCTCATTAAGCTTTATAAGTACCTATGAGGATAAAAATGATAGTGGATGGCTTACAAAAAAGGAATCCCAAGTTGTGATGTTATCATATGTGGATCTTCCAGATTCATGGTCATTAAGTTTAATATACAATTGAGAAATTTTTGAGATCTACCATTAGTCTAGTGCCATTCCTTATAGCTAGATCCCAATAAATGTTAAATAGATCCCAATAAATGTTAAACATGCAACTTTTTTCATGTCATGGTGTGATTTGAAATATGCAATGAGACTACAAATCCATGAACTGAGTAATTATCCCTACATGAGGTGAACATATTTAGGGAGAGAGACACATGTGTCTAATTGAAAAATAAGATATTGAACCATAGCCTGGGAGTACATGAGTTCTTTGACATCTTGGATTAGCATAGGCGTGAGATAGGAATACGAAGCCTTAATTTCTTCCAGAGACACATTGTGGTAGGGGGCCATGGAGGCTTAGGAAAAAGAGTGGTTGTGCCTATAAACAATGATGGATATCTTCTATGTGGAGGTGAAAACCTCAAATAAAACCCAAAGTGATGGTGAAAAAGGGTTATGGGGGGGCATGAGAGCTAAATTCCGAATGAGATATAAAAACAAAAGCACCTAGGGTGGATAAATAAGCCTTAATGAAACCCAATGAATTAACATAAAAGGCTCTGGGTGGGCATGGGAGCCAAAACTGAAAACATTTCTTGGGGTGGAGGAGTGAGCCTCAAAACCTTGTTCCTGAACATAAATGAAATTTAGGTGGGTGAGTGGGCCATAGAAACTAGAATGCAGGTGCATACGAGGCCTTGATCAAAGGATTTGATACCAAATGATTAGACACACATAAACAAGAAAAAAACCAAAAATTTGTTCAAACATATTTATTATCCTTTATTTCTCCAGCATTATCTTTAAATAGCTCTAAAAAGGATAAGCTTGGTGTTATTGACACTGTCAAATTTAATTTCCCAACAATTAAATAAACAAAAACTACACAATGCTCAAGGTTCTTTGTGCATTTATTGGCTTATGTGAACTAGTAATATGCATTAATTATGAAATTTCAAATGTGGGATATCATGTAGTGTCATTATTACCCTAGGATATCAACCATATAGGATACCAGAGATAACCCCAACTACCACGTTCTCTTTGATAAAAAAAAAATAGTGCAGTATGATAATTTCTTAGATTGGTAATATGCATTAATTATGAAATTCCAGATGTGGGATATCATGTAGTGTAATTATTACCCTAGGATATCAACCATATAGGATATGGTAATATGCATTAATTATGAAATTCCAGATGTGGGATATCATGTAGTGTCATTATTACCCCAGAATATCAACCATATAGGATACAAAAGATAACCCCAACTACCACATTTTCTTTGATCACAAATAAGTAGTGCAGTATGATAATTTCTTACCCACATTTTCTTTGATCACAAATAAGTAGTGCAGTATGATAATTTCTTAGATTGGGAGATTGTTTATATTTATGATATGGTCAAAAGGAGAAAAGAAAACCATTGTGATTGAAAAGGATTATAGAGATATTGTCACCTCACCTACAAAAGTACCTCTACAATGTTAGATAAAGCATGGAAATGAATTGATACTAGATTCCTCTCTACCCAATCTAATTACATACAAATGATCTCTTATGGAGAATGATTAAACACTATATTCAAGAGTCAATATAATAGGGATACATTTGACCAAGAAAATGACTTATTGTATTGCTTCAAAATAAGCATGAAACATGGTGAATCTATATTGACTACGAAGCCTTGAAAAAAATCAGAGTTAAGAATCAACACCCCATCCCATGGATTGATGATCTACTCAATAATATCATAGATACCAAGTTTTAAAAAAGATTCCAATCTTGCCAACTAATGTGTGGAATAAAAGATTTAACTCTAAGAGAGGTATCTTCTAGTGGTTAGTCATGCCATTCATTTTGAATAATGCACTAGTAAAATTCCTAAGGATGAAGGATGATGTGTTGTATCCCTTCACTAATTATTTTGTGGTGACATTCCTATACGACATCCTCATATTCAATATAATTTGCAAAGAGGATCCAAAGCACATTCAACAAATTCTAAGCACTCTAGAATAAAACAAGTTATATGAAAACTTGGAGATATGCTCATTTGGCCTACAAGTAATTGAATATATAGGTACATTATGAATGAGCATGTTGTGCATGTGGATTCTACTAAGATCCAAGTCATGTGCAACTTCCTATCTTGAAAGACTCTAACATAGCTTTGTGTAATTTTGGGTGCTGTCAAATTTTATCATATGGTGATGTTGGGGTTATCTCATATTATTTTAGTTAAGAGTTGGATGACCAAGTGTGGAGCCAAATACAATTTAGTTTGGGTTGAAGAACAATAGAAAGTATTTAAGGTGCTAAAGAATCACCTTTTCTCAACACCAGTCCTCATTCCACTAGATCTGCAATGACTAATTAAAATTGAGATATATCCCTTAGATTATCTCATTGTCATAGTCCTCACTCATCATGGACATATGGTGGGATACCACAACAAGACACTCTTTAACATGGTTCATATATGCCCCACCTATGAAAAAAGGATCTATTCCATTGTTTAGGCATATTAGCATTGATAAAAATGAAGCAATGTATTATGGGAAAGGAAATGATCATCCACATCGAGAACATTTCATTGAAATTTATGTTGACTTATGGGAAGTTGTAGAATGAACACCATAAAAAATAGATGTACCTTCATTAGTCCCCCTTGATAAATAAGTACAAGAATGGAAACACAAAATAAGATTGTAGACTACCTAATCCAACTTCTAGTTTTGACATTGTTTAGAATCTTCAATTTCCTTCAACATGAGACATAAGACTGGACCTAATTCTCTAAAAACTATCCTGGTTTTTCTTCTACATACTAGAAATTGGTCACAACTACACAATTTTCAGTTTGACACCTTTAAGATGGACTTTTGTTGGACATCTAGTTCATCTCTATTTTCCTTCAGATAAGCATGAGAAAATTATTTTGGAGGCACACTATAGTTAATTGGAAGGGATATTTGACATGGAGTAGACAGTTGTAGCATTTCCATAGTAATACCACTATCCAAATCTCCAACAATACGTTAGTATATACTAGATCATGCATTACAAGTGCCATCTCTAAACTGATAATCCTTAAGTAGGAGTTGTACATGCATTTGACCATTCCAAATAATTCCTTAAGTAGGAGTTGTACATGCATTTGACCATTCCAAATAATCCTCAGGATTAAGTCCCCATGGGTTTTATGTCACCGCTTCCTCAACCAAGCATGGTAGTGATTATGATTTTATGCTTGTTGATTAGTTTTCGAAGATGGAAGTTTCTACACTTTGTAGGAAGAGTGTCACAACATAAGGCACTACTAAGGGGTTCTTTTATAATTTTTGGGTTCACTTTTGGTTTCCAAATATCATTTTTTTATTACAAATAATTCCTAAATATCTTCTAGTTTGACCTTTGGTCCATGATGGATACCAAGTTGAACAAATTGACTAAATTCCATACTAGTCTGATGGATAGAGGTAGTTAATAGGATGATTGTGCACATCCCTAGGATGTACAACTCTAAGAATAAACACACTTTTGATGAAATCCTTATTTTCAACACAAATACAAAAAAAAAAAAAACTCTTCATATTTCTATCAACTACATCCCTTTTTAGGGAAACTTTCAGTCCTAGACATCAACCCCATTATGCAGCTATTCCCATTTCATAAAAACAGGAAGAGTCATCCATGCTCATAAAGAGGCAAAAAAAAGCAATTTTATTGAATGTATCAATCACATACAATAAGAAGTTCACGATCTTGTACAAAAAGCCAATGCCATGTATAAGAAGCAAGACAATTAGCATTGCGTTTCACACAAGTTTCAAGTTGGTGACAAGGCATGTTTAATTACACTTATGGGCATGACTATGAACAATGACTAGTATGGGCATGACTGTGAGCACTGACAAAACAAAGGTTATGAAATCAAATCCAAAAAGATCACCTATGATACTTTTGTATATGACAACAATATCTTGGAGGAAGTTCCTTCATACAAATATATTGGAATCAATATTCCCCTCAAGCTCAATTGGAACTATAGTGTTGAGAAAAGGATAAATGGAGGGTAGAAAGCTTATTATGGGATTGAAAACAATTGTAAATCAATATACCTTTTGCTTTGATATAAGAAAATTCCTCTTTCACACTCTCGACACTCTGGTTTATATGGATGTGAAGTTTGGGGTTGCAATATATCTAGAGAATCTTGAATAAAGATAGAACATATCCAAAAGAATTTGATAACTTATAATCTCAAAATTAAGGGAAATACACCCTATCCTATCCTCCTCATAGAAGAAAGACTTCTATAATTAGATATCTAACTTATAAGAACAAGATAAACAACATGGATGACAAGACGCTCCCCAAAATTGCTTCAATCTCTAGCCAAAACCACCCAAGTGAGGATGGCATAAAGATGCCAAATCATGGCTAAACCATTGGGGAATACAAGAAGAAGCCATCACGCAAAATACCGATACTATTACAAATATTGTCACTTCTAAATTCAAGGAGAATATGTGGTGTGATAAAGAATTAGAGGATAAAAGGAAATAAGATACTACAAGGAGGTGGTCGACCCTAATTTAGAAGATCAAAAGTACCTCTATGTTTTGAGAAGTGTAAAGAAGAAAATCACGAGCTACATAGTGAAACTTGACATTGGACAATTCCAAAAACACAGTGGGATGAAAGAATCTGCCATCTTTGTGACACTAAGAAGGTTGAATATGAAAAACACTTCCTCTTAGATCCCAATTTTTGCCACAATACACACCTTCCTAACCTCCTAAGTCATCAAAACTATGGTGATCTTGGAAAGCTTCTCTGATTTTTAAAGAAATGGAAGTAATCTCTTACCTTCTTAAGGTGATAGACCAATTAATCTTAGTGGACCTTAATCCTCATCATCATCAATAAAATAAAATAAAAATAGATAAAATTATATACAATAAAATAACATTACTTATATTCATAATTTAAATTTAAAATAAAATAACATTACTTATATTCATAATTTAAATTTAAATTAAAAAATGTATGCTAAATTTTCTACACTATTTWAAAAATAATAATATCTTTAGAAATAATAAAACATATTAATATAATTAAAAAGTTATAGAGAATAAAACTATAATTAATATAAATGATTATAAATAAAAAATTTAAATAAAGTGATTATTACTCTATTTTAAAAATAATATTTAAAATCATAATWTGTGTAGAAATATAAAACAAAATTTAAAATCATAATATCTGTAAAAATAATAAAACATATYAATATAATTAAAAAGTTATAGAGAATAAAATTATAATTAATATGAATGATTATAAATGAAAATTTTAATTAGGTAATTATTCATATAGGCATATAGAGGATACTTCCATTATAATATTTCAAAAAATAATAAAACATTATAATATTTAATAATAAAATATATTATAATGTTAGAAAAGATATTGAGAATAAATAAAATTTTTAAATTAGGTAATTATTTATAAAAAATATAATATTATTGATGATGATGATTAATATCCACTAAGACTGAATGATTACTTGTGATTTTTTAGAATTTTGTTTTTGTGTTAGAAGAGCATTAAGAAAAGCTTTTCAAAATCACCATACTTTTATTGAGGATACTTTAATTGTGGATACACTATTTTAATTTTAAAAATTGTGTATTTGTCTTTAAAATATTAAAGAACTAAATTTAAAATTGTATTAATTTAATAAATTTTATGTAAAATAAATTTATGATTTAAAAGAATATTAAAATTAAAATTAAAATTGTAAAATTAAATTTTGAATTTATCTTCAAAATATTAAAGAATTAAAATTAAAATTATATTTATTTAATAAATTTTATGTAAAATAGATTTTTAAAGAATTAAAATTAAAATTGTATTTATTTAATAAATTTTATGTAAAATAGATTTATGATTTAAGAGAAAGATGATTGGGATGAATATAAGTTATGGTTCATCCAATGAAATATGCTAAATTTAAATTTAAATTAAAAAGTGAATTTTAAATTTTCTACTCTATTTTAAAAGTAATATTTAAATTCAAAATATTTCTAAAAATAATAAAACATATTAATATAATTAAAGAAAATAAAATTATAATTAATATGAATAATTATAAATGAAAATTTTAAATCAGGTAATTATTCATATAGGCATATAGAACATACTTCCATCATAATATTTCAAAAAATAATAAAACATATTATAATGTTTAATAATAAAACATATTAGTTGAGTGATTCATTTAAGTGAAGTTTCTCTATTAATAAGTGAATACCTCATTTAGGTGAAGCTTCTCTAAATACACTCTTAAAGTTTAAATAATCATTTCTTTTGACTAAAGCTCCAATATTTTACATTTAAATTTATGCTTCGTGTTAAATATGTTTTTAAGTTTAAATAATAATTTCTTTTGACTAAAGTTTCAATATTTTAAATTTAAACTTATGCTTCCTACCAAATATGTTTGAAAACAAATTATAATTTAATATTAAAATTTTCAAAATCATATGGAAAATAAAGATACGTTCAAAAAGCA
This sequence comes from Picea mariana, assembly GCA_032191745.1. Taxonomy (NCBI): domain Eukaryota; kingdom Viridiplantae; phylum Streptophyta; class Pinopsida; order Pinales; family Pinaceae; genus Picea; species Picea mariana. The sequence goes on from JASDQU011101655.1 coordinate 28,658, forward strand.
ACGTTAATATACAAATAATTAGTTATTTTTTTATAAATAGGAAAAGCCCCACATTCAAAAGCAAAATTCACATGCCAATAATTTGTTCGATTTTTTATAACTCTCTATATTTAAAAAACAACGTTAAAAATGCCATCGGATCGCGAAACTATGGGCGGCGGTGAAAATATCGCATGTTTGACAATTTAACGCGCAGAGTTAGGCATTAGTCTAGCTATAATGATTGTACTGATGGACAACAGCTCGTGGAAATTTGAGCAGAGTCTGCCCCCGCGAAGTTACGTCAAAGACACCGACCTCACTAAACCCTTCTTTTACAACGTCGGCGCGGACGTTGAAGTTTGAAAATTGTGCACAGTTCTACTCCTTCAGGAGAAACATCTATCGTTTTTGTACGCCTGTCCAATACAAAAGTCAATCAATCAACTACTCCCTTTTTTATATTGGGCCGAGTCCTTTCCCCTCTTTTGAATGTGCTCCTCATGTTTGTACATCCGCCCTTATAAATTCGCCATCGCGGATCTCTCAGAACCATCCTGCAATTCGCCTTTATTCGATAGGCAGAAAATGGCCGCTTTAATGAAGAGCTCCGGATGCATTGCTGTAATGGTGTTTATTATTTGCTCGATTGCCAATACTGCGCATGGGCAGCTGAGCTCAWCATTTTATGACAAATCTTGTCCGGCGGCGCTGTCGGTAGTGAAAGCCGCGGTGAAGCAAGCGGTAGCCAAGGAGCAAAGGATGGGGGCGTCCTTGCTCCGCCTTCACTTCCACGACTGTTTTGTTAATGTAAGTAAAAGAATTCATATAATTTTTGATTGAACGAGCTTAACAACGGTCTTTAATGGTGATATTTTGATTTCGAAGCAACTGCGATGTTATTCATCTATTCTATTTTAACGGACATATTTAAACGGTCTAATTTCATGCAGGGTTGCGATGGTTCCGTTTTGTTGGACGACTCTTCGAAAATTACTGGCGAGAAAACAGCTGTTCCCAATGCGAATTCGGCGAGGGGGTTCGACGTGATCGATACCATAAAGAGTCAAGTCGAGAAATCTTGC